>MU675315.1:0-10515 GCA_026770625.1 Nicotiana glauca
GCGCCCCCAACTCCAGAATCACTATACGGAGCTATTCACAGTCTCGGAATTCCAAACGGACGTTCATAACACCGATATGCACTTCAAACCAAACTTATGAAATTTCTTCAAAAATACTAACTTCCACAATAGGCATCAAAACGCTCCAGGGTTATCCATAACCCACTCCGGGCATATGCCCAAGTCCGAAATCATCATACGAACCTGCTGGAACCTTCAGATCCCGATTCCGAGGTCGTTTACTCAAAATTCCAATCCTAGCTCATTCTTTCAACTTTAAGCTTCCTAAATGAGACTTCTCTTCCCAATTCAACTCTGGACTTCTCGAAATTAAATTCCGACCACGCGTACAAGTCATAATGCCTGAAATGAAGCTGTTCATGGCCTCCGATTGTTGAACGGAGCGCTAGTACTCAAAACGACCGGTCGGATCGTTACACATGTGAATAGACGATTGAGTAGAGTGAGGTAGATGAAACAATGAAAAGACTCTTGCAGGTCATGGCGCTTACTCAGCAAATTTTAGGCTACGTGTATAGCGTACAAAAGCCCTTGGAAATATTGCAGAACTCAAAAAGGCAATGAAAAGACTTAAACACCCCTATCTTGGCACCTGAAATGACCAACTTGCCCTTGGTAAGCAAGCATGACGACCCCGACCTGCTTCCCACCTAAAAAGTGCAAGCTGAAATTGTATTCTACACATCTTTTACTTTGCTCGTCCATCCAACTTATGATATCTTCTTTTAGGGTATCAGGCATCAACCACTTGAGTTTAAATAATCCTAGAAATGTGCATTATAGTTGAGAAGCAAAGATAGATGTATTGTTTGCTCGATAAATATCCAATTACTTCATTGTACGATGGCTTCAGCTTCCTCTAGGCACATGTAGCATCTTAAGCATATATTTTCACCAACATGTTTGCTTGAGTTTGTCAGTGTATTCCACTCCAATAGATTAATGTTAAAGATGCTTTCTCTTTTAAATCAACCTCCAACTTCAAGTTTAAAATGTGCTACTACTTTCTGGTAAATAAATTAAAAAAAAAACCCCATGACAATACATATAAATCAAGCTTTGAGACATAACTTATGCTCTTGTTTAGCATCCAAGGTTTACTTTTTTAAAATCATGGAAAAGATACAAAGTGAATGAGATTATCGCCTCGGTATAATAAATTTTAGCTAGTTCAAGTGACACATGCAAATATATACCTATAACTCAAATGAAGTTTAGCAATTCAACAACTCCATAAAACAAAAGATATTCTACGACAGATTTTGATCTAGGATTTAAACTTTATGGGTTGAGATTTACCATTCAACCACATCTCATCTAATTTAATAGGTTCAAAATTTATTATTCATACATATTTAATAAAAATTTTGGGCGAAAAAACATGGTATGAGCGAAAAGCTATGGGTTCAGTTGACCACATAGCTTCTACATATAGCTGAGAGGACATAATGTGAAGACAACAAAGTATGAACTTAAATTGGTTGAAGTTCATCTTTCCCTTTAAAGGCTCTTTTCATCTATATAATCTAATAATGCTTAGCTCAAGAAGATGATAAAAGAAGGAATCTATGCACTCCTATGCTAAACATAGAGCAACTTAATAAAATTATTCTTTGATCTGACTAACCTAAAGCAGTTAATACCTCCATTGCTAATATTAAGGACCAGAAGACCAACAAAAAAATTTCACTACTAATGCAACAAATTAAGAATAAAAGACAGTAGGGTAGATAAACACTTTCATCTTCCTCACAATTGCCAAGTGTAATCTCTAAATAATAGATGAATCCACTAACTCGTATTTATCAAAATAGATTCATACAAAATAGTACAAAGGTTCATTAATCTCAAAGTTTTCTAATAAAATTACCAAAAGTTTCGAATCTTAGACATTCTTACTCTAGCCATCATTGAAAAGGTTTACGCTAGAACTTTAAGATGTGAATGGCTAATTATCAAACCATATATAAAAAAAGAGAGACTAAACCATGTGAACATATTAAAACCAATGTGAATTTCTTGTTATCTCCTTTTTAGCATTATGTTTCTGGCTCCGTTACAAAATTAACTGGAAGTTTCTCAATGCATTTTCTATTGCTTGTAGGCCTTGTACTTTGAAGCACAAATTTTTGTACACCCTTATAGCTCAACGCCTTTTGCATAATCATATGTTTGAATGTGTAACTGGACTATGAACATCTCTTGCCAAATGAGTTGTTGCTGAAAAAATAATCTGACTTGTCAATTTTAATGATACTACATGAGTTGTAACCGCAAAAATAATCATCTTTTTAAAACTTAAACAAAGCACCCATAACAATTTCTTAAGGACTCCCGTTTGCGTGGTGGTACAACTTTATATTAAATAGTATACATTTACACATATGCATTTATCTTTATTACTATTAGCTTTGATATTTATCATTATCGGTAATATCAGCTCTTAACCATGGCAGCATCACTAAAGCTTGTACATTACAAGAATATTTCAAGGTGGCATACTTGTACATCAGAAGACAACAATATATCCTGGCATGTTTGCCAGTTGCCTGGCAAATAATTCTTCGCTCATATTAATCAGAAGACAATAGTCTATCTTCACATGTTTGGTAGTATCAACAAAATAATTTGTCGCTCGAAATAGCCTAGATTTTGTATTTAGTACTTGTTGTTCGGCAAAACAACTAAGACTCCATAAACGTCCAACAGAAAAAACTATAATATCAATACCAAAACATATGCTTATAAATACCATCATTTTGACCACAAACAAATTGAGTCCCCTTGATTCATATTGAACTTTATATTGATGCTAAAGGAAAAGACAGGAAGTCGATGCAAAAAAAAAAAAAATTTGCTGAAAATCTCTATAAAAGATCAATATATACAGAATCGGATAATGAAATAGATTCCTCATTGAAGGTTTCAGAACCTTTGTTTCCTGCTCATACTGGCAAAGTCAATACGCAGCTACACACAAATAAAAATAATAAGTACACCCCTATCCCAAAAGAAAGAAAGAAAGAATCCGTTGAGCTGCAGTGGATGAGTCCATTAATCTGAAGAAGTTAAAAAAAGATATCTACTTAATAATGCTAGCTGAACTCAGTAAGGCTAATAACAATCACAGGAATATGAAACTCTTCTGCTTTAATCATGTTATATAAGGATTTTTGAAAGTGGTACTTCTCTGCTCTGTTGGAATAGAAGATTTGGAAGAGGAGATGGTTCTAGACCAATTTTAGTGTGTCGAATGGAACACAAAACTTTATGGCAGAGCAAAATTACATTTCTGCCCTTGGTCGACCTCACTTGCCTCTTCTATATAATAGAAAAACACAAAGTGCAGGTAAGTAATTTTTAGGAAATTAATGATACAGCTATAGTATAGGTTGTACACATCTTGAGAAAACATAAAAGGCCTCACCCAATAATTATATTGAAAAAACATGAAAGGCCTGACCCAATAATTTATTGGAAAACTTGCACAAATGTCCCAAATAAATTTAAGCTTACCAACCTCTAGCCATTATTCATAGATTTATCAAAATTAGCCAATAAATTAAAAAATTAAATAATAGGGTTCTTTCTATCAAACAATCGCATGCAAAAGTCACCTTCCATATTTTTAAGCGTGATTAGCAACATTAGATACAGAGCGAAAAGGAAATTTCATGGACGGGGTATCAAATAAGGTGATGAATACAAAAATCTATACAATATTCCAAAAATTTAAACAAAAAAGGAATTTTTTCCATGGGTATAGTTGAAATTCCTTGAAAATATATAGATAGTCAATATACAAAATTTGAGGAAGATTGGAGGTGATTTGGACTGGTTTTGTATCAAAATTCGTAATTAAATCGAGTTCAAAAAAGTCTTCTGCGACACATGTATCATGCATGTATCTCACACACAGGTATACATGGATATACGTGTGATACATAATTGATACAAATATGATACGTATGTGATACACAAATGATACACAATGTGATACACATATCATTTTTTTCATGTTCAGCTTTTACTTCGAATTTTCAATTCAAACCACCTCAAAACTTCACCAAATCATCCCAAAACTGAGATTCAAGCTCTTTAAGTTGTGCCCAATCTATTTTAATAACACCCGCTCAAAACAAAGCAAAATTTTAATATTTTTTGCTACAAATAATTGGCTAATTTGGCTAATATTAGTAATATTTTATCAATTGACCAATTTTTATAATGAACTACTTATAAATGGAGATAGATGGTAATTTCCCTAATATATATGGGTGTAAACTAATCTATTTCTTCAGATTATAGTGTAATTGGTCTTAATTTGACATAGAGCTCTTACTATAAATAGCGCTACCTTACTTTTATCAAACATCCAAGGTACAAAAGTAAAAAAAAGAAATATTCAATCAAGGAGAGGAAGTGCATCATATTACAAATCATGAACTTCACCAAAAGTTGTAGTGGCAGTTTTCCTTATTGTGACTATTTTAGCAATTGCTGAAACCACAAATAATGAAATTGTTGGCGACGATGGAATATCTTCTAAAGCAAAATGTATACTTGCATGTGCCCTAAGTAGAACTCTTCATTGCCTTGACGATTGCCTGGAACAGTGCCAACTTCCCGTTTCTTCTGAAGTATTGAATTATAATTTTGCTTGTTCAACTGAACATTGTTCTAAGTTTAAAGAAGGTATATTTCTTTTCTTAACTTTCTTTATTTCAACAATATTTTTTATATTTGCTGGCATGTCATGAAGTTTGTATAATCTAATTTAGGACATTCAATTTAACAATTTTTTTTTAGATTTGAAGTTGATGGGAAGCTGCTTGGAAGAATGTTCAAAAAAATATTGCAACTAGCTAGAGAGGCATGTATCTTTTATGCTTCTTTTAATCCAAAAGCAAAGTAATGAAAGAGACTAGAACAAATATGCTATATTGATTACTCCAAAAGTATTGATTTATGCTCCTAATGAAGTGGAGATAATTATTTTTCACACCTCTATCTTTTAGACATTCAGTCTCCCTTATTGTCTCTTTGGTCTTATCTCTCTGACTAGGGAGTGTTAATGGATATTTGAAAACCGACTAAATCGATCGAACTGAATCGCACCGAACCGATTTTTAGGTTTCTTTAAAGAAACTGTAGGTTTTTATATAAATCTATAACCGTACCGATAATTAGGGTAGGTTTTTTATTTTATAAAAGTAAACCGAAAAAATACTGAACCGTACTGAATAATTTTACATGTGAAAAATATATTTATATAGTAAGCTTAAAACTAATAAAACATTAAAATTTTCATTGGACCTTGAAATTATAAAAACAGTTACAAGCCAACAAGTAATTAAACTCAAAATACTAGTTCCTAAAACCTATTATCCTACTTAGACATAAACTAAGTTATTTCAAGTATCTTTATTAGCAAGACACAAAATATTCCAGTGATTATGAGTAGCAAACTATAATATATTGAATTTGTTTCCCTTCATATAATTTAGATTTATCTTTTTTAATATTTAATATAAACTTTATTCTTGAGTCTCAGCTTGGTTAATAGCTTTTCACTCGTGAGATATATATTTTCTTTGCTTTTACTTGGTTTCTTTTACATTGCTATCGAATAGTTGAAGTATATATGCTCTAGTCATCTTTCATGTTTTTTAAGTCATCACCTTTCAAACCGTAAAAATGTCTGGATAATTTTGCTAAGTCCTATAAAAGAACGCATGTTATTGCATTCTACTTTTACTGATAAATTTTACATGACATTTAAAAAAATATCAAAATTAACTAAAACGTACCGATACCGAAGTGAAACCGAAATGATTGAGACGGTTTTAGAAAGTCTAATTTTGATTATACATAATAGAATAACCGAAAATTGATATGGTACAAATTTTATAAAATAACCAGCTGAACCGAACCATTGACACTCCTATCTATGACTAATAGAGTAATTTGTCTTAAATATTAACAGAAAGACCTTATAATAAATAAAGTTACTTTGCTTTCATCAAATATCCAAGACAAACAAGTAAAACAAATATATTCAATTAAAAAGAGGAAGTGCATCATTATATTGCCATGAACTTAGCAAAGTTTCTAGTAGCAGCTTTCTTCATTGTGACTTTTTAAGCAAATTTTGAAGCTAATAATGGTGAGGAGGAATAGGTCGCATATTATTGTCAATCTTCCCGTTTCTCTTAAAGAATTGAACTGTAATCTTACTTGTTCAAATGAACTTTGTTCCAAGTTTAGAGAAAGTATAATTATTTATGTAACGATCCGATCGATCATTTTTCTTTCTAGAATCATGTTACCCTAAATGAGACTTCTCATACTTGTTTTTACTAATTTATGACTTGCGGGGATGGTTGATTCGGGATTTGGGAGAGTTTGGGTTGAATTCAACGAAACACTTGATTCCTTAAAGTTGGCTTAAAAGGTTAAGTTTGACTTCGGTCAACATTTTAAGTAAACAATCTCGGAATCGAGATTTGACTATTCCATTAAGTTTGTATGATGATTTCGGTCATGGACGTATGCTCGGATCGAGTTTTGGATGATCCGGCAGCGTTTTGGCGCATAATAGTGAAAGTTGATTATTGAAAGTTTTAGAAGTTCTTTAAATTTGATTTTGAGCGGGTTTTGGTTATATCGAGGTCCAAACAGAAATTCGAGACCGAGAATAGTTCCGTAATATCATTTAAGACTTGCACGCAAAATTAGGTGTCATTCCGGGTAGTTTAAGTATGTTTCGATGCATTGGAAGTAAATTGAAGGACTTGAAGTTCTTAAGTTTGATTTTATTGGCTTTGTGGTGCGATTCTTAGTTTTAACGTTGTTTCGGGCATTTCGAGAGTTGAGGGAGTTTGTTTAATTATTCCAAACTTGTGGGTATATTCGGACGGTGCGCCAGGGCCCCGAGAGTCGATCGGATGAGGCTCGGACCATTTTGGGAGTTGAAGCAACAGCTGAAGCTCCCCAGATCTATCCAAACCGCACCTGCGGTTGTCCAGCCGTAAGTGCAAGCTCGCAGGTTCGGGCCAAGTCTCGCAGAAGCAGCCAAGGGAGGGCAGCCCAAATTCCTCAGGTGCGGCCCCTCCTCCGCAGAAGTAGTAAAATGCCCGCCAAAGAGACCCCAGCCGGCCTAGAAATTTTCGCTGAAGCAAAGTCTTTTCCACGAAAGCGAGGTCACAGATGCGGCCTTTTGACCACAGGTGCGGAAAAGCTGGAGGCAGAGACGTTCATGTAATACAAGACTTAGACCAATTTTTACACATTTCACTAACTCCCTGGGCGGTTTTTGGAGCTTCTTGAGAACGATTTTCACCTAGCTTTTGGAGGTAAGTAATTTCTACCAAATGTGAATTAAATACATAGATTATGGGTAGATTAACGTGTAAAAATTAGTGAAAATCAAGGGTTTAGAGGAAAACCTAGGTTTTTGATATAAATGTGATTTGACCATGAAATTGATTATGAAACTTAGTGAAAATCATATATTGTGTTCCTAAGGTTATGGGTAACAACTTTCTTCAAAAATTTTCAGGATCCGAGTACGTGGGCCCGGTGGTGAATTTTAGGAATCTTGCATTTTGGGTTGGTAATCACTTTATTAGTAAGGATATGAACTTTTGAGCATAGATTGATTAGTTTATCTAATGTTTGATTAGATTCAAGTCGTTTGACATCAAATTTGGAGGTTTGAGCACATTCTTGAAGTGGGAAGTAGGCCTTGAGACGAGGTATGTCTCTTTTCTAACCTTGTAAGATGGAATTTACCCCATAGGTGAACTTAATTAAAATGTGTGATTGTTTTTTGGGGCTACGTACACACAAATTAACGAAAGTCCATACGTAGCTATTTTCTAGTTTATGTCCGGGTAGTTTAGGCTTACACCATGCTTCTGGACACGTTATTTGATTATATTTGTTAATTGTTTCATATGGAACTAAGTTGAGAAATTTTAAGGATTTAAAAACTTCAAGTTGAATTGTCTTTATTTTGGGAAAGAATCAAGAAAGGATTATGAATTATTTGATAAATTTATATTTAATCGCGTCGCATGTATGATTCGCGAGCGGGGTAATAGATGCACATATGGTTCTTGTCGTTCGACCCTCGGCAATGCACAATTTACATTTATGTTGGATCATGTCGAACGTCCTCGGTGGAATTCGTGTGTTATTAGAACTAGAGATCCTTTTTATAATTGGTTTAAATACATTTTTGTGTGATTATATATTCTAAATGAAGGAAAAGACTTGGGTTCTTAAATGTGGTGAAGAATTATTTAGTTATTTCGTGTTATAAGATTTATGGTTATACATCATGCTTATTATGATTTCATATTATCATATTTTTGGCCCTAGTAATTGTCGTAGTCGATCCCTCGTCACTACTTCTTCGAGGTTAGACTAGTAAGTGTCGGAGTCGGCCCCTCGTCACTACTTCTTCGAGGTTAGACTAGATACTTATCAGGTTTATATTTTTATATATTCACACTACACTTACGTACTTAATTGTATATGGTTTGAGGAAGGTGCATCTGATCACCAGTTCGGCGCGCAACTTTGATACCAATTTCGCTTCAGAGTGAGCTGCCTCCTGAGCCGTTCTGCAGCAGCTGGAGTCTTCTTATGTCGTATTTTCCTGTCTATTTCTTCTCAAACAGTAGACTAGTACTCTTTTGTATATTCTACTAGATTGCCCACATACTTGTGACACTAGGTCTTGGCACACACGCTAATAGACTAATGACTTTGGTATTGTTTACATGACTACGACTTGTACTCGTTACTTTCGTTTAATTTTGCCACATTGGTAAACTTTTAAATCTTTTTTTTTTTTCAAATGAAAAATTGTATCCACTTAATGATGTATTTATTATGGGGAACCACCAGTTCGATCAGTGTTTGGTTGCCTAACAATGATGTTGGGCGCCATCACAGCCTATAATGGAATTGAGTCGTGACAATTTACCTTACATTTTTTCATTTTTGTAACTTTTTTTTATGTTTGTCGCAATCGACATGTGAAGTTAACATAAATTTAGCAAAATCTTTTTGAAATTCAAAGCTAATGGAAAGCTGTTTTTTTAATGTTCAACAAAATATTGCACCTACAAATACAAGTTAATCTTATGCTTCTTGTTTTCAAAAGCAAAGTACATAATAGAAGCTAGAAAAAAAATATATGTTACATTGATTACTCCATGTGTATTGATTTATGCTCCTAATGAAGTTATTGACAACTCCATCTTTTGGTTTCTCGGCTTCTATATATTATCGTCTCTCTTTGTCCACCCCTTAATAAGGAAAAGTAGTTTATTTCTATATGAATACATTATTTGATCAGATACATTCATTGCTCAGATCTAGAAATAACATCTTAGTATTCGATGTGGATTCAAATTCAGACAATTTAATTTTAATGGTAATAAATGAGGCCTTGATTATGAATACAGAGAACATGGAGAATTACTCCACAAACGAGAATAAAGATCGGAAAAATAATTTTGAACCTTTTCTTATTTTGATTTAAAAAGAAAAGAAAGTGCGAGAGCTTCACTCTAGAAAAATGCTCAGTATTGTACTGAGGAGGAAAACACAGATGGCTCTTCTTTTTTCCTGTGGTCATAACAGGGGTGAATCCAACGTATTAGTTATGCATTCAATTGAACCCATAACTTTTATCTTAGGCTTGGTTTTTCACTATAAAATTCATTAAAATTACTAAAAATATTGAGCTATGAACCCATAACTCAAACAAGGTGATGGGTTAAATGGTTGAAGTCGAAATTTTGAACCATTAAAATCCTGGATCTATCTCTAAGTGATAAGAGTGACAATGTTTGTATAGGAGCACTCTTCACCTACCCAGTAGTAACAAAAAGAAGAATATACTAATGTACAATAGCTACTTTATAATCACGGGGGTGTGGTGGACAGGGTAGCTTGAGATCTTTCCCAGTTAATTATAGATTTCAGGTTCGAGCCGTTAGAATAGAGAACTTCTTAATATGTAATGAGCGTTTTACCCTCTATAATGAGCCTATTTGCTATGAATTCAAATTAGTCGGGCTAGTAAGCTCCGAATGCCGGATGCTTAAAAATAAAATAAATAAAACTAATTATATATCTTTCATTTGGAAATCAAATTTGTGCACCATGAGAATTACCAATGTGGTCTTGGTTAGGGGTGTTCAAACCGAACCGGAAAATCGCACCAAACCGAAAAACCAAACCAATCCGATTAAAAAACCCGACTAGGTTTGGTTTGACTTGGTTTGGTATTGAGTAAAAAAATCCGAACCAAACCATCATATAAATATATAAATTTTATTTATATAGTGAATTTTCTTTAGAAAATGTAGAAATATTTGGGATCCTCTCATGTATTAACCTTGAAAGCGTAAATTAACGAAAAATTATTGTTAGACGACTAAGAAAATAACTATCATGTGTTACTAAAAAATTTCT
>MU675315.1:10759-78456 GCA_026770625.1 Nicotiana glauca
GACTAAGAAAATAACTGTCATGTGTTACTAAAAAAATTCTTCCATTAGAATATATTAATAGATCATATATTTGTCAATTTTTTCCATATTTACTAAACATATATTCACTTATCAAAGACTTATCTATAATTTTAATAAAGTAAGATTGAAATAATATTCATGTAACAAAAAAATCCGAAAACCCGAAAAATCCGACAAAACCGAACCAATCCAAACCGATATAATTGGTTCAAAACCGAACCAATCTAGTCCCTGTATACCCCTAGTCTTGGTGAGGCACTAAGGTAACTTTACTCCTTAAATTCCTGGTCAATGATTTTTTTTTTTAAACTCTAATTTGTGTTCTGTTTCTTTCTTTTTCTTTTTTTTTTTTTGGTTAGGGGAAAAAGGGTAAGAGGTGGGGGGGGGGGATTGATATTGTATCCATCAAATTAAAATTCTGAATCCGTCTTTGTTGAAAGATAGAGTTACTGGTGAGGCATTGATCATATAAGCAGTTACTATTTCTTCTGTTTCGTTCTCTATCTATTTTGACATCGTTGATTTTATATTTGTGTAATGAAACTGCGAAAGGCTCATCGTTGGCATAGTTTAAAATATTGCGAATATCGGATATTCTACTTGAAAATGTTTTACCATGAACAAGTTTTTTCTTCATACTGCAAATATTTATGGGAAAATTCTAAGTACATAGCTTTTTGCCTATAACTTGTTTTTTCCAGGCGCAAATTTCCTCCGTTTTAGGTAGTTCGAGCTTCAAACTGGAAGACTGATTCATATTACTGTAATCCAAATGTCAACCATAGAAATAAATCCATCCTTTTTACTGGTAGGAAGCACCTCTAGATGTCCTATTTGGTCAAAGATCAAACAAAGAAAGTTGTGCAGAGTTCATTGATGGATCATTTTAGTCACAGCCCAAGCCTTGAGCCACTTGTGTTATAGGACCTAATTAACACATGTAACTAAACTTTGCTTAATTACCAAGGAAAAATATAGAAATACAAAAAAATAGAATGCTCTCGTTGTAAGTCAAGCGCAAGACCTTTACTTACTAAGCGGTTGGTCTAACCAACTAAGTTACGAGAGCTTGTTATTCTCTTGTTTCATTCATTCAAAATAATTGACCTCTTGTTTGAGTACTTTCAGGTGAATTTGCTATAAAATTCAAATATAACTACGAATCATAATTTTTTAAAAGTATAGCTACAAATGGTAAATACAGTGTATTTGTTTGCTGCATCGTGTAAATTTTCTAAAATTTATTTGATATGCAACAACAAATCTATTTAAAGTCTTAGATAGAGGCGGATCCAACATTTTAAGAAGACTAACCTCTATGTTCGTGCATTGCACGAATATATTTTGTTAAAACTTATAAAATGTGTCAAAGTTATACGATTAAATTGTAAATTTAGTTAAAGAATGCAACAATATTTAATAACTTTTGTGATTTTATGATTTACGTTTGATAAGTCGTAATGATTCATGTATATTGAAGTAATTACTTTTCTCGTTGCGTGTGAGCATGTAATTTTCGCCCGACCCAAAATACTCCTACAGAATCTCATGATAGATTTTTGCAGATCATTTTAATTTTTTAGAATATTTAGGAATATGTGTTGAAGTGTTTGCATTTTTAGTTGCATTTTTGCATAGAAAATACCCAGAAATTATCAAAATTCCACGCATTGTACATTAGGTTGTGTGTTAATATTTTAGGATTAATTTGGTTAACTAATTGTTATATGAAAATCACAAAAATATCATTCATTTTGTATTTTAGCCTTAAATGTCAAATTAGTAATTTTCTCTTCTTTAATTCAGGATTAGCTAATTTTTGTAAATATTATAAATATATAATTAGTTTAATTTTATAAATTAAATTAATTTAAAATTTAATGTAGTATTTAATTAATTGAAGAAGAAAAAGAGGAAAAACAATAAAGAGAAAAGAAAAATGAAAAAAGGGGCATTTAATTTGGTCTTAACATGCTGGGCCAAATCTTAATTGGACAAATTAAATTCAAAATCCCGCCCAAACCACAAAGTTCAATCCCATAAAATCTGGTCCAATCCCTTTTCACCCCAAACGACCTCGTATTGACCCTCTTAAATCCCAACCATTGATCATCACGAACCTACCAGCTGGGAACTGAATGCTCTTTTTATATAAAAGTGTCTGAACCCCTTGAAACCCTAGAAACCCCCCCCCCCCCCCCCCCCACTTCTGTCTCCATCTCTCTAAACTACACCCTAGCCGCCCTGATACCCCACGCCGGCTCTGCTTCGCTCCGCCGCCCAAAAATCACCTCACGGCGGCGGAGCCTCACCAAACAACCTCAAATTAATATCCATAATCTAGATCCCCTCCCAAACACAATTCCACTACCAATTTCCCCAAAATCACTATCCAATTCCATCAATTTTAGATCTGGAATTCACACCCCAAACCCTAAATCGACCAAACTACCTCAAAATCACACCCCACACTCCTCACACTCCTCTGAACCCTAAACTATAGTTGATTTCAAAACCCCTGCCCTTGCTTCGTTAATTTTGGATCTGGTTTATTTTTGGAACCCTAACTTCGTTCCTGGTTTCTGATTTAGGCACGCGAGATCGATCCTTTGGACCCATGACTTACATCAGTTGATTGCTCTTGATGAGACCAATCAATTCGTGTTATTTAGTTTCATTTTTACCCCATAAAAGTTGTCTGAGTTTGTGATTGTCCCAAGCCTTTTAGGTATTTTCTTTCCATCTTTCTTCTTTTATCTTTTTTCTTTTGTTTGGCCGATTTGAATTTACGTTTAATTGTAGTATCTTTTCTTTTTCTTATATTTTTCTGATACACTGTTTGTTTGTCTGTTGAATGTTAGTTTGAATCATTTAAATATACTTGATGATGAGTTTGATAGGTTTTCCCCCTTCATAGTAATAATTTCTCAATTGCATTATAAAAACCTCTTTAGATTTAGCCTAGGTTTCCGAAATCTTAGTACTTTAGGTTAAATTGCATTATTTTACCTTGTTGGTTATATTGATTCGGATTATGATTTTTGTGTGCCTAGTCCCTATTTGTTTGATTTGTACATTAGTGAAAACTTCTAGTGGTCAATTGAACAAAAGGAAAACTTAAAGGGTTTGTTTGAAGGGTGGGTAAATATGAAATAGGATAAAGACCATGTTGGAAGGCTGTAGAATATGGCCAGTTGGTCCCATTTGGTTAGCACAAAATGCTGAAGCCAATGAGGGACAACCAGTTGTCCAAGTTTGTTAAAAGATGCCTTTTGTGGCTGAAGAGAATAATTCCCTGATTCTTTTTCAGCACATGGCATTTTGAATGCCTATAAATAAAGCCTTTCTTCGCTCATTTTAGGCAGAGATGTAAAACCCTAAAAACACTAAGAGAAGTTCAGCTACTATCATTAGGAGCTAATTCTATTTTCTTCTGATCTTCTTGAGCAAAAGCATAGAAACTTTCTCTAAAGTTTTTCTATGTTCTAGAGCTGAGTATGGCCTAACAGTGAAGCTGTTGATTACTGTTGTTGTTCTTTGTTGTTGTACCCAGTAGCTAATTTTACTCTTGTATTTTGTACTTCTGTTTGGTCTTTTGCTGTTATTTCTGCTTGTAGGTTTGTAAATCCTCACCTATCCTATTCTATTTTGAATTAATGTAATAAAAAGATGATCTTCTCTATGTTATACTTGTGTTTGATTACTAAGGTTAGCATGTTTAGTTGTTCCAATTTCTGGTTTGGTTATGCAATGCTTGAGTGAAGTTTGTAGTAGTTTGAATAGTAGTAAGAGCCCGATTTAAGTTAGTAACATGAGCTTTTGTTCCAATTTCTGGTTTGGTTATGCAATGCTTGAGTGAAGTTTGTAGTAGTTTGAATAGTAGTAAGAGCCCGATTTAAGTTAGTAACATGAGCTTTTGTTCCAATTTCTGGTTTGGTTATGCAATGCTTGAGTGAAGTTTGTAGTAGTTTGAATAGTAGTAAGAGCCCGATTTAAGTTAGTAACATGAGCTTTTGTTCCAATTTCTGGTTTGGTTATGCAATGCTTGAGTGAAGTTTGTAGTAGTTTGAATAGTAGTAAGAGCCCGATTTAAGTTAGTAACATGAGCTTTTGTTCCAATTTCTGGTTTGGTTATGCAATGCTTGAGTGAAGTTTGTAGTAGTTTGAATAGTAGTAAGAGCCCGATTTAAGTTAGTAACATGAGCTTTTGTTCCAATTTCTGGTTTGGTTATGCAATGCTTGAGTGAAGTTTGTAGTAGTTTGAATAGTAGTAAGAGCCCGATTTAAGTTAGTAACATGAGCTTTTGTTCCAATTTCTGGTTTGGTTATGCAATGCTTGAGTGAAGTTTGTAGTAGTTTGAATAGTAGTAAGAGCCCGATTTAAGTTAGTAACATGAGCTTTTGTTCCAATTTCTGGTTTGGTTATGCAATGCTTGAGTGAAGTTTGTAGTAGTTTGAATAGTAGTAAGAGCCCGATTTAAGTTAGTAACATGAGCTTTTGTTCCAATTTCTGGTTTGGTTATGCAATGCTTGAGTGAAGTTTGTAGTAGTTTGAATAGTAGTAAGAGCCCGATTTAAGTTAGTAACATGAGCTTTTGTTCCAATTTCTGGTTTGGTTATGCAATGCTTGAGTGAAGTTTGTAGTAGTTTGAATAGTAGTAAGAGCCCGATTTAAGTTAGTAATATGAGCTTACAAGCATGTAGTATGACTTAACTTCTGGTGTTTTGAATGGTTGTTGGCTCTTGTTGTGATTCAGTAAACCTTCAATTCTTTGAAATAACATTGAAAGAAGTTATTGGCATGTCTTTTCTCTGATTTTTCCTTGTGTGTTGAAATTATGAAAGTTATAATCATTTGAATCCTAATTGTTTGTTTCATTTGTTTTCAATTTTGATAAGTTAGATGCAGATTTACAAGGTAGCTTTGTAGCTATCCTTGCAAATGCAAGTAATGTTTTTGGAATTACGAAATCACATGAGCTAGAGTGGATTTCCTTAGAAGAAGATCAGAATATTTTTTTATGAATCCCTCAATGATAATTAGCTAGATACAAGGATTGCTGAGTTATTATGATTACGGTTGTGTAAATTTATTTTAATTATCCAATTTGTATAATTTGATTTAATTTCTATATGGTTCGCTAGTACTTAATTTCTAGGATTCATGCAGTTATTGTTAAGTGTATTCGAGAAGGTCTATAGGACTTAGTAGAAATTGGGTCGGGCATTGGTCCAGATGAGTGGCCTGGTCCGAATCACCCATGGCGTGGTTTCTAGACCCTCTCCTCATTTTCTGGGCTTAGTTTCGTGGCCCAAACAGTGCCAGAGTTTCGTTCTTTAAAAGCTTGGATCAAATGGACTAATGGTCTCTTTGTTGGCCCTATTTGTCCTAGAATAATTAAAACTACCATGTCTATCTAATTGTCTTCAATAATTTTACCCATTAAGTTTTCTGTTTAGTGTATAAAAATGGGCTTCTAGTACTGAAGGATTACCTGTAAAAAGTTGGGCCTGGTACTTGGCCCAATCAAAGCTTTTGTGGTTGCTTGCCTTTGTCCTTATTCCTGGGCTCAATTTCGAGCCCAGTTTTCTTATTTTCCTTTAAAAGGATCATTAGGCAATTACTGCCTTGCTGTTGGCCTAGATTTCTCTTCAACAATTATTGGCCTAGCATATTATTCTTTATTTACTTACAATTAATAATTGTGTATTAAATTCCAAACTTAGTTTAAACATGAATATCGTAGCTTACTTTAGACACGTTTAATATACCATCGTTGTTGTGTGCACATTCACGTGACATAATTACGATGTTATAAATAAAATTGGAGTATGCGCTCGTGCAACTTCGACTATACTCTCTTAATAATAATAAAATATTATTAATTGTAGACACGTTCGCGTGACATGATTTTTGACGCGCCAAACAAATGGTTACACATACGTGTGACCTGTTTTAAGATAATTTCCTAACCAAAAGAGGTTAATGCACATAGGTCTTAAAATAAGTTATAAAATAATTTAATTGAGCCAGGTATGATTAAAGTGACCGTGCTAAAACCACGGAACCCGAAAATGCCTAACACCTTCTCCCGGGTTAACAGAATTCCTTACCCAGATTTTAGTATTTCGCAGACCATAAAATAGAGCCAATCTTCCTCAATCCGGGATGTTGAATTGGTGACTTGGGACACCATAAATTATCCTAAGTAGCGACTTTGAATCTTAAATGAATGATCTCGTTTTGATTGTCACTTAAATTAGAAAACTCCCTTATATCCTTTTTCGGGTAGAAAAAGGATGTGTGACAACTATGGCGACTCTACTGGGGATCGAGCCTATAATGTCTGGTTCAGGGTTCAAGAATTCAAGCTTTTTCATATGATATTTACTTGGATTTATTTCTTGTTGATATTACTTTGTGCTAATTGCTATTTATTTACCATTTCAATATTGCTTGAATTTTATTAAAATGCCTTCTTATGCCATCCTTCATAGTCTTCTAAAATATGGTGCACACGTACGCGTGGCCCACTTTCTGTTAGAAGTCATACCAATTAGAACGGGTCGCGGGTCAGCAATAATGCCGGGTAGACTTTCGTGTTCCTAGTACATTGCCCTCACCTCGGCTCGTGCTATCAGTTCGGGTAAGCTAGGTCTAGAACTCAACCCCAGGTTTAAACCTAGAATACATTAACCTTATACCGGATCCCTAGTAGGAATGTTTATTTTCATCACGTGCATTTGACTTAGGGGACTCAACACAGAGGTTGGGGCCGTCTAGGACAGGTGTGCCCAAAACAACTGACCATCCTGATGCATCTTACGTGCTATGTGAACATATTTTTGTTTCGGCCTGCATGCTGACCAACTAGGAAAAGAAAATCAGGAGATAAACCAAGAGTGATGTAAGGAAGTAAATAAAACCCGATTATGAAAACCCCCATATTTGAAAATATCCCGAAACTCTACCGATTTTTTTTCAAAAAAAAAAGGGTTTGAAAAACAAGAAGAAAAGAAAAAGAAAAAAAAGTCAATTCAAAACAAGTCAATAATGCTGTTTTTTTAAAAATTATGTCAAAACTGACCGAACTATACAGATCTGATTCTCACTGGATTTGGGATACGTAGGCAACCTACATAGGGTTCGGCTTTTGCAAAAGTAACCAAATAAAACTAAGTGTAGTTAGGGCTCTAGGCAAAATAATAAGCCGACCTAACTTCGATTATGTCTTAAGCCGTTCTTGCCAAGATAGCTTTAGAATATCTTTCAATTATTGAAGGGCTATTTTTATAGTGAACGAACAAGTCTGTCAGTGAGTGCCATTTTTCTAAAGTGTCTTCCCCCGACTTCAAAATTTACTTGGAATTGTAAAGGGGCCACATTTACAAAAACAACCACTTTTGTGTAGAGGGGAAAGGGCCATTTTTCCTTTGATTTTTTTTTAAAATTTTTCCTTTGGGAGTTAAGAAATGGTTTTCGCAAAAAGGGTCCACCAGAGTCAACCCTAACCTTAACCATCCACAGGTACAAAATGAACACTGCCCAGAACCCGACACTATTGGTCATAGAACAGACTCAGTTGTAGTTCCGTATGTGGTGATATGATTTAGATGAAGATGGTCAGGATTGTGTGAAAGAGCAGTTGGGTGCCCTACGGACATTATGGAAATCAAACCACAGGAGGATTTAATCAAGGCCTTGGTAAACTTTTGGGATTTTGTGCACAATATTTTTCGTTTCTCGGATTTTGAGCTCACCCCTACTCTTGAGGAAATAGCTGGATATATTCACTTTGGCCAGGACTTGAGAAAATAATAGCTTATATTCCCGAGGGCCCCCTCTGTGCACAAATTCTTTGATTTTCTTAATAGCAGCAAACAAATGAAGAAGGATCATGTGAACAAAGGATGATGTAGTTTTCACTTTCTGTATTCCATATTTGGGAATTCAATCGGGTTTGAAACACACGAAAAAGGATTGAACAATAAACAAGACAAGAGCATTTGGCAAATTCATCGTAGGTTCGCTTTCATAGTGGTGTTCTTGGGAATCATAGTCTTTCCGAATGCTGAGGGGACGATAGATACCCGCATGGCCAGAGTTGCACAAACCCTCATTATAAAGAAAGATCACACGCTTGCTCCTTTAGTGTTGTTAGACATTTATCAGACATTGACTAGATCTGGGGCTCAATTCTTTGAAGGTTGTAATGTTCTTCTACAAATGTGGTTGATCGAGCATCTCCAAGTCAACCGTATAACATCAGGTCTAAACATAAGGCGATTATGGCTAGCCAAGAACTGAACGCAAGTTTTATTGAACCGCCGAAAGAGATGGAGGAATCTGAGGCTGGTTTGAAAGAAGAGGTATATAAATTGAAGCACCAAATGGCCAAAATGTACCCGACATGGATGAAGGTACATACTCTACCGTCATACTCTGCCAACCCTGCTTTTATCCCACCAATAGCTAAATCCCAAGAGCCTACCATTATTGATCTATCCCCATAACACGCACCGAGCTTTACCTCTTACCATCACTATCTTGGCATCTCTTCTCAAGCCACCCAAGCCCCACCAGCCAAAGCAACCTCCCACCTTGCTCCGTCGGCTGCCCTTATCTTCGTACCACCTCCATCAGCTACCCTTCATCGATTTTCAGTGGGACGGAATTCCAAGCCCAAGATAACATTACTATGCCCCAGAGCCTACCTTCAAAGTCCCGGATCATTACTCTTAACTCTTCACTTTGAACTTCTTGCCGAAGCTGAGAAGCCATCCAAAAACATGGAACAAGAGGAGATATTTAGGAAAGTAAAGAGTTTGGAGCAGTCGCTGAGAAATATGTAAGGGTTAGGTGGCCAAGTGATGTGGCATATAAAGATATGTTTTTATTTCCTGATGTCCAGCTACCTGCCGAATTAAAAACGCCTAAGTTTGACTTGTATGATGGTCATAGAGACCCCGTGGCCCATATAATAAGATTTTGCAGCAAAATGAGGAGTGCTGGTGGGAATGATGAACTGTTAATGGCATATTTTAGTAAAAGTATGAGTGGTGCAGCATTGGAGTGGTACAATCACCAGGACAACAACAGTTGTTACACCTGGGATGACTTGGTCCAGGCTTTTGTTCGGCGTTTCCAGTACAACGTAGAGATTTCCCCAAATCGCCTATCCTTGACTAAGATAGAGAAAAAGCCAGTGCGAGTTTCAGGGAGTATGGTTTCCGATGGATAGAACAGGCAGCACGAGTCAACCCTCCAATGGAGGAAGTTGAAACGGTGAAGTACTTTATTTTGGCCTTGGAGCCTACTTATTTTGGTCATCTGATCTCGACCATAGGTAAGTCTTTCAATGAAGTGGTGAAAATGGGAGGAATGGCAGAGGAAGGACTCAAATCCAACAAGATCATGAGTTACTCTACCATCAAAGCAACTATACAAGCAATCTAGAATGGCACCAGGGGTGTGTTAGGGAAAAAGAAGAAAGAAGATGTTGCTATGGTCGCTTCATGATTGTGGCATGGCCCAAGGGGTTCACCATACCATTACACCCAGCCTCAGACCTATACCCAAACCCCATATAATCTACCCCAACACTACTACCCACTACAAAACCCTCAATATTCCATTAGATCACCCTAATACCACATCCACCACGCACAGTCATATGTTCAACCCCTTCTTTACCCGCAATGGCATGCACCAGCTCTACAAAATCGTTATCCCCCTTCACAACATAATGAAACCCTACTGGTCCAAGGTTTCAACCCAGGCCTGAGTACCAAAATGAAAGGCAGCAGAAGAAAACTTTTACCCCGCTTGGGAGTCTTATACTAGTCTATTTCAGAGGTTGAGACTGTTGGATGTTTTGAGGCAGATTGAGTCAAAATTACCAAATCCCCCTTCGAATAACCTGGATTATTCCCTCATATGTGCATATTATTATGATGCTCCGGGGCACGACAAGGAAAAGTGTTGGCAATTGAAAAATTCCATCCAGGAGCTCATCAACACAAACCAAATTATGGTCCAGTGCCCGAAAACTCCAAACATCAATCAAAATCCATTGCCAGCCTATGCTGAAACGCACATGATTGAGATAGTGTATAAGGATGGAGAGCCCGAGAAGCCTTCAAAGTCTGTCATGATTATTCGTGCCAATGAAAGTAGTTCAGTCAAAGCTCCAGTTGTTACAAATGCAACACCCCCGACAATCAAAGGGCTGGTGGACAAGCTAAGCCCATCCAATATTAAACCGCCTGTAATTATTGTGAAAGGGTCCCCAGAGGATGTTGAGGCAAAGCAAGGAAAGTCGAAGGTGGTAGTGCCGGGGGCAGCAGGTAAGCCTATCATAATCGTAGAAGGGGCCCGCACCAACCCTATTATTATTAAGCATGTGACTCAGTTGTCGATAAATAAGACCAAGGCTATTCCATGGAAGTACGAGCAAGTGATAGTAACATATAAAGGAAAAGAAGTGGAAGAGGAAGTCAATGAAACCAGTGGGTTGACTCGTTCGGGAGATGCTTTACCCCAGAGGAATTAAGGAAATTTAAGGCACTCAAAGATAATCCCATTCTAGTGAAGAATCAAGTAACTGAAGAGGAGGCGGAAGAATTTTTGAGAAAATGTAGGTGCAGGATCCATAGTAGAACAGTTGAGGAAGACACCCGCTCAGATTTCTCTTCTATTATTGTTGATACATTCAGACGAGCACCGTCGGGCCCTCATGAAAATTCTGAATGAAGCTCATGTCCCTGACAAGATCATAATAAACCATTTGGAGAAGATTGCCAACAATATATTCGAGACAAATAGAATCACCTTCTCGGATGATGATTTGCCTTTGGAGGGTACAAAACACAATCTGGCTCTTTATCCCACAGTCAAATGCGAAGATTCTGTAGTCACAAGGGTGCTAGTTGATAATGGTTCAAGTGCAAACATTTGCCCTCTCTCCACTCTTCATAAGTTAAACATTGATACGAAAAGGATCCACAAGAATAGTATATGTGTCCGAGGTTGTGACGGAGGGGGAAAAGATTCTGTTTGCGATATCATGCTTAAACTGACAATAGGACCAGCTGAATTTACCATGGAATTACTAGTACTAGATGTGGATGTCTCTTATAATTTGCTGTTGGGCAGGCCTTGGATACATGTTGCCAAAGCAGTCCCTTCTTCCCTGCACCAGATGGTAAAGATCGAGTGAGACAGATAATAGATCGTCATACATGGTGATGAGAACTTATGTGCCTATAATGATAGCTCCATCCCATTTATTGAAACTGAAGATGATAAGGGGCCTTGGGTCTACCAGGTTTCCAAAATAGTGCCAGTTAAGAAGCAGAGGGGGAATGCATCCCAGGTCCAAAGTTAGCCTCCACATCTGTCATGGTGGCATCTGAAATGCTGAAGAATGGTTTTGTATTGGGCAAAGGTCTGGGCGCATCTTTACAAGGTATGGTGCAGCCTCTGTCTCTACTTGAAAATCTAGGTACGTTTGTTCTAGGATTCAAGCCAACAGGGGACGATGTGAAAAAGGGCTCAAAGGTCTGAAAAGAAGGCATGGTCACTCTCTAAGCCTATCCCATGCCTCTCCAGGTCCTTCGTCAAGCCAGGGGTTGTGAAGCACCCAGTGTCAGCAGTCCCAAAGCCTGTGGTCGACGTTGATAAAGAACTAATTGAAAGGTTCCAGAGGTTATTTGATGAGGTGAACATGGTGGAAATTGGAGAAGGTTCCAGCAAAGCGAATGTGCTGTTCGTCAGGCTAAAAGTGATGCTTCACAATTGGGAGGCTACTCATTTCCCTACTCTAAAGGAGTTTTGGTAGTTTACTTTGTTTTCTTTTCTGTTAACTGGGTTATTCCATGATTGTAATCTAGATTTTTATTTTTTTCTTGTTTTGATGTACAAACCCTTCTATTCTTTATTTTCAATGAAATGCAATTTCCCCTTCCCATTACTCCTGATAGTGTCACTTTTGTTTTTTTTCTTTGTACAATTCTTTTTATGCTAGTTTCAGTGATATGACATGCATAAGGAATTTTCAGCTAAGTCTTAAAAGCCAGTCTAACTCTGAAATAATAACCCAAGAAGTAGAGTGTGATGATGAAACAAAATACGATGCGGAGGAGGCATTTGAGGTAATTAGCAAAGAACTAAATCACTTTGAAGAGAAACCCAAGCCAAATTTGAATGAAACTGAAGCAATCAATTTAGGAGATCCAGATAATGTCAGAGAAACCAAGATAAGCGTACACCTGGAACCAAAAATCAAGAAAGAAATAATCAAAGCACTATTTGAATATAAAGATATTTTTGCATGGTCATATGATGACATCCCGGGTTTGAGTACTGACCTGGTAGTTCACAAATTGCCAACTGATCCAGTGTTCCCTCCCATCAAGTAGAAGTTAAGGAAGTTCAAGACTAACATGAGTGTGAAGATCAAAGAAGAAGTCACAAACCAGCTTGACATGAAGGTCATTCGAGTCACGCGATATCCTACTTGGTTAGCTAATGTTGTGCATGTGCCAAAGAAGGATGGTAAGACCGAGGTGTGTGTTGATTACTACGATCTCAATAAAGCAAATCCAAAGGATAACTTCCCATTGCCAAATATCCACATTTTGATTGATAACTGTACCAATCATGAGATCAGTTCTTTTGTGGATTGCTATGCGATATATCACCAGATCTTAATGGACGAGGAAGATGAAGAAAAGGCAGCATTCATCATGCTATGAGGAACATATTGCTACCGGATAATGCCATTTGATTTGAAAAATGCTGGAGAAACTTACATTAGGGAAATAACTACCATATTTCATGACATGATATACAAGGAGATTGGGGTCTACGTAGATGATGTGATCATAAAGTTCAGGAAGCAGTCAAACCATGTTAGAGACTTAAGAAAGTTTTTTCAAAGGCTTCGCAGTTACAATATTAAGCTCAACCCTACAAATTGTGCATTTGGTGTCCCATTAGAGAAGATGTTGGGGTTTATAGTCAGTCGGCAAGGTATTAAGTTGGATCCGTTAAAGATTAAGGCCATCCAGGAATTGCCACCGCCAAAGAACAAGACTGAGGTGATAAGTTTGCTCAGCCGTTTAAACTGCATCAGCAGGTTTATTGCTTAACTCACAACAATTTGTGAGCCCATCTTAAAGTTGATCAAGAAGGACGCCGTGTTCAAATGGGCTGATGAGTGTCAAGAGGAATTCGACAAGATCAAGAGGTATCTGTCAAACCTACCCATGCTAGTCCCGTCAGAACCCGGGAGGCCTTTGATTCTTTATTTTACAGTCCTAGACAATTTGTTTGGTTATGTGTTGGGACGACATTATATCACTGGCAAGAAGGAGCATGATATTTATTATCTCAGCAAGAAGTTCACGTTTTATGAGGTCAAGTAAACTCTCCTCGAAAGGAAGTGTTGCGCCTTGACTTGGGTAGCACAAAAGTTGAAGCATCATCTTTCGTCCTACACTACTTATCTCATTTCTCTCATGGATCCTCTAAAGTATATCTTTCAAAAGCCTATGCCCACAGAAAGATTCACGAAGTGGAACATTTTGCTCACATAGTTTTGACATCGTCTATGTGACTCGGACTGCGATAAAAGCCCAAGCCTTGGCCGATCATTTTGGCCGAGAGCCCGATGGATGAAGAGTATGAACCATTAAGGAATTACTTTCCTGATGAAGAGGTAATGCATATTGATGAGGCTGAGCAGGATGAAAAGCCAGGTTGGAAACTTTTCTTTGATGGGGTCGGTAACATGAAATGTGTTGGAATAAGAGCTATACTCATTTCTAAAATAGGGCACCATTACCCTATCACAACCCAGCTGCATTTATATTCTACCAACAATTTGGCTGAGTATGAGGCATGCATGTTGGATTTAAGGTTAGCTATAGACATAGAAGTACAGGATGTAATGGTTTTGGGAGATTCAAATTTGTTGGTGACCAGATTTAGGGAGAATAGGAGACTCGAGATTTGAAGCTCATACCATATCGACAATGTCTGTAGGATGTTTGTCAACGATTCAGATATATAGTTCAGGCATATTCCTAGGATCCATAATGAGGTTGCTGACGCTTTGGCTACTCTGGCATCAATGTTACACCATCCAGATAAGGCTTAGATTGACCCTATGCATATTTAAGTTCATGATCAACATGTTTATTGTAATGTGGTGGAAGAGTAACTTGATGGTGAACCTTAGTTCCACGATATCATGGAGTACATCAACTCAGGGGTATAACCGGTACAAGCTACAGGTGATCAGAAGAGAACGATTCGACGCTTGGCTAGTGGGTTTTTCTTATGTAGAGGAGTTTCGTACAAAAGAACTCCAGATCTTGGACTATTGAGGTGTATAGATGCTAAACAAGCCACGGCCATCATGACCAAGTTGCATTCTGGAGGTTGCTGGCCGCATATGAGTGGATGTATTTTGGCAAATAAAATTCTTCGAGCAGGTTATTACTAGCTCACCATGGAATGGTGATCTGATTCATTCTCCACCATCGGAGTTGCATACAATGTTCGTACCTTGGCCATTTATTGCTTGGGGCATGGACGTTATTAGACCAATTGAGCCGATGGTGTCAAACGGATGCAGGTTTATTGTGGTGGCCATTGATTATTTCACGAAGCGGGTCGAAGCTGTAACTTTCAAATTGGTAACTAAGAAGGCATTGGCAAATTTGATTTATTCAAATCTCATTTGCCGGTTCAAAATCCCCAAGGTAATTATTAAAGATAATGCTGAAAATCTCAACAGGCATTTGATGAAAGAGGTATGCCAACAGTTCAAGATTATGCATCGAAATTCCACCTCATATTGACCCAAAGCAAATGGATTTTTTGAGGCAACAAATAAGAACATAAAGAAGATACTTCGAAAAATGGTGCAAGGTTCTACGCAGAGGCATAAGAAGTTGCCTTTTTCTTTGTTGGGTTATCGCACTACTGTTCGCACTTCAGTAGGTGTAACTCCTTATTCACTGGTATATGGGACTGAAGTGGTTATACCCGCAGAAGTTGAGATTATGTCCTTTCGGATTGTCGCTGAAGCTGAAATTGATAATGATAAGTGGGTCAAAACCCGATTGGAGTAGTTAAGTGTGATTGATGAGAAAAAAATGGCGGCAGTATGTCACAATTAATTGTATCAAAAGAGAATGGCAAGAGCATACAACAAGAAGGTGTGTCCCCGGAAATTTGAAGTGGTTCAGGGGGTATTGAAACGCATCCGGCCACATCAAGCTGAAGCTAAAGGTAAGTTCGCCCAAAACTAGCAGGAGTCGTTCATTGTAACGAGAGTGTTGCCCAATGGTGCTTTGTATTTAACAGATATAGAAGGCAAATGTATAGATATGGATGTTAATTCTGATGCATTCAAGTGATATTATGAATGATTTCCTTGGTTTGTCGTCAAATGCGTTGTTTAAATTTGGCATTTTTCAAAGATTGGAATGATGAAGGTATTTTATTCTGCTATCCAAACACGTTATCCTTTTGCGCCTTATTTATTTTCTCTCATACCCCTCTTTTGGAATCGGCAATAGGGTTTAAAGATAGAGAATATAAAGAAAAGAGGGAAAAAGGATTAAAAAAAAAAGAAATGATGAAAAGAAAAAAAAAGAAGAAAAGTAAAGAAAAAGGAAAAAAAGAGAGAAAAAAGAGAAGAAAAGAAAAGCAAAAGAAAAAGTAACAAAAGCGAAGCAACTGTATGTCTTGAACTACATTCGACCTGATTCATTTTAAGGATACGTAGGCATCCTCATGGTTCGGCTTCATCAAAATAAAAGTCCAAATTTCCCCATACTCAAAGAAACTGGGGCATAAGTTGTGGCTTTGCGAAAGATCAAATTCCAAAAGTTATAATTTTGAACCTTTTTCTAAACTATTTTGAGCATATATGCCTCCCTTCCTTTCTAACCCCGTCCAAAAATCTACATTACGGTCCAAAGAAAGACCTTTCGACCAATCTTTGAAAAATGATAAGTCAAGTGAACTAGAGGTATGATCCACATCATGGGTAACACTTTGTTCATTGGGCACAAGGAAAACGAATAAATGAGAGTCTTATTGGTGAAAACCCTCATGGGCATCGTAAGGCGATGAAAATTTGAGAGAAAATTAAAATGAGAGAGCCTTATTGGTAAAAACCCTCGCGGGAACCGTAAGGCGATGGTGAGTTGAGAGATGAACAAATGAGATAGGTTTGCTGGTGAAAACCCTTTAGGGCACCACAAACCGAATAAGGTTAGTGAGCTTGTAGAGAGATTGGATTGTGGCGATCCCGGTCATGAAGTATGAAGATGGGTCATGAACTGAAATATGATTGGTTGAATGGACTAGGCTGATTAATCCAAAATGCATGTCATGATCATTGATGCCAGCTGCTTCACTCGGATAAGTCTTTTTCCATTCTTCCTCAAATTGTCATTTTGGTTTAAAATTTTCTTCTTTATCCCTAATTCTCAAGAGTCACTTTATTTCATTTTCCTTTAGGTCTACTTTTCTAATTCCTTCTCAATGGTAGCCTTGTTAAACAAGTAAGAAAGGATTTCAAAGCCTATTACCAACTTTCAATTGCACAAAGAAAAAGTTCAGTCGGAGCACATCACAAATGGATTATTCAAAATAAGCAATAAGGTTTTATTGGGAGTTCAAATGGTCAAATGGCTCATGAATTTTGAGGAAGCATAATTGTTCAAAATTGGCAAGATAAAGTTCTTAAATAACAGGCTGAGTGTCAGCTACTTGGGTTATTCAGGGTTCTGTGGTTGAGGTTCGGTCAGAAAGTCAGACAATTCTTTGCTAGCCCAAGGCAGCTAATCGGAACAAAGCATGGCAGTGAAAAGGCCACCCTCATCAAGAATGCCGCAAACTAACCATCACACTTGCAAACTGATAAGATTTTCTTTGATTGAAATTCGTGCAGGAAATTCCCTTTGTTGAAGAAAGCATGTGCCATACATATTTGGCCGTAAGTTTTCAGGACCCTCCTAGATAATGGTATTTAATATTAAGTATTCAGGACCCTCCTGGATAAAGGGATGTAGTTTTAAAGTTGTTAGGTCCCTCCTAGATAATGGGATTTAGTTTTAAGTTTTTAATTAGATAATTCGATTTAGTGTAAGTTTTACCTTTAGGATGTACAATTTAGCTTTGAGTTTTTCACTATGAAGAAGAGATTTAGTTTTAATTTTCAGGACCCTCCTAGATAATGGGATTTAATATTAAGCTTTAAGGACTCTCTTGGATAATGTGACATAGTTTTAAAGTTGTCAGGGCCCTCCTGTATAATGGGATTTAGTTTTATGTTTTTAATACCTTCATTAGATAATGGGATTTAGCGTAAATTTTACCTTTAGGAAGTAGAATTTAGCTTTGAAGTTTTCACTATTAAGATGAGATTTAGTTTTAATTCTCAGGGCCCTCCCAGATAATAGGATTTAGCTTTTAAATTTTTAGAGTTTTTTTTTGGATAACAGGATTCGATTAACACTCACAGATGTTCCTGGTACCAAATTGGGGATGAAAAGTTTCTTTTGTTTTGGCTGTTTTGTTATAATGGAAGGTGTCCACCTGGAGAACTAGGGAATCCATTTCAAGTTCAAGAATTAGGCTCCCACCTAGAGAACAAGGGAATCCGTTTCAAGTTCAAGGATCGGGCGCCCACCTGGAGCACAAGGGAATTCATTTGAAGTTTCAGAATCGGGTGCCCACCTAGAGAACAAGAGAATCCATTTCAAGTTCAAGAATCAGACGCCCACCTGGAGAACTAGGGAATCCATTTCAAGTTTAAGAATCAGGCGCCCACCTGGAAAACAAGGGAATCCTTTTCAAGTTTCATTATCAAGTGCCCACCTGCAGAACAAGGGAATTCATTTCAAGTTTCAGAATCAGGTGCCCACCTGGAGAACAAGGGAATCCATTTCAAGTTCAAGAATTAGGTGCCCACCTAGAGAACAAGGGAATCCATTTTAAGTTTAAGCATTATGCGCCCACCTGGAGATCAAGGGAATCCATTTCAAGTTCAAGAATCAGGTGCCCACCTGGAGAACAAGGGAATTCATTTCAAGTCTCAGCATCAAGTGCCCATCTGGAGAACAAGGAAATTCATTTCAAGTCTCAACATCAGGTGCCCACCTGGTGAACAAGGGAATCCATTTCAAGTCTCACCATCAAGCGCCCACCTGGAGAATAAGGGAATTCACTTCAAGTTTAAGCACCAGGCGCCCACCTGGTGAACAAGGGAATTGATTTCAAATTTTAAGGCGCCCGCCTGGGAAACACATTTAGGAGTTAAGTCCAAGAAAATGGAAGGAACCTGCCTGAAGAATAGGGGTAATGCAAGTTAGAAGTAATAGAAGCTCGTCTCGAGAATGTGAATCATCAGTTCAAGATATGCAGTAGAACTGTAGAAGTTTCAAGAGCAAGATTGTAGACATATAAATAGAAATCTTGTAATACATAGATTATAGATTAGCCTAGCTTCTTTTCATTTTGATTTTGGATATAATAAGGAGTTCAGCAAGAAGCAACAACAGTGAAATCACAGCTTTCTGGTAGTCCCAACAACCAAAACTTCCAAAACTATATTGACCTGATTCCTTTTTAGCCAAGGATATGTAGGAAACCTCGGAATCAAGGTTCGGTTAGACTTTTCAAAAATATGTCCTACAGAGTATCCAAACGAGCAAAATCGATCGTATTTGCTCACTTTATCTTTGCCCAAAAACACTTCGTGTTTCCAAGTAAAAAGGGGTAGCTGTGAGCACGTAATTTTTACCTGACCCAAAACAATCATACAGAATCTCATAATAGATTTTTGTAAGTCATTTTAATTTTTTTGAATTTTTAGGAATATTTGTTCAAGTGTTTGCATTTTTAGTTGCATTTTTGCATGCATTAAAGCATATAAAGTACCCCAAAAATATCAAAATTCTATGCATTGCATATTAGGTTGTGTGTTCGTATTTTAGGATTAATTTGATGAACTAATTATTATTAAATAAAAATCACAAAAATATCATTCATTTTACATTTTAGCCTTTAATGTTAAATTAGTAATTTTCTCTTCTTTAATTCAGAATTAGATAATTTTTGTAAATACTATAAATAGATAATTAGTCTAATTTTAAAAATTAAATTAATTTAGGATTTAATGTAGGATTTAATTAATTGAAGGAAAAAAGAGGAAAAAAATAACAAAGAGAAAAGAAAAATGAAAAAAGGGGGGATTTAATTTGGTTTTGACAGGTTGGGCCAAATCTTAGTTGGCCCAATTAAATTCAAAATCCCGCCCAAACAACCCAACCTAATCCCATAAAACCCGGTCCAATCCCTTTAGCCACAAAACAACCTCGTATTTCCCCTATAGAATCCCAACCGTTGATCATCACGAATCTAACGGCTGGGAACTGATAGTTCTTTTTATATAAAAGTGTTCAAACTCCTGAAACCCTAGAGAACCCCCCCTCTTCACTTATATCTCCATCTCTTTAAGCCAAACCCTAGTCGCCCTGATACCCCACGTCGGCTCCGCAGCACGAAAATCACCTCACAGCGGTGGAGACTCACCAAACAACCTCAAATTAACAGCCCATAACCCTGAGCCCCTTCCAAACACAATCCCACTATCAATTTCTCCAAAATCACCACCCAATTCCGTCAATTTTAGATATGGAATTTACACCCAAACCCTAAATTGAACAAACCACGCCAAAATCATACCCCGCACTCCTTACACCCCTCTGAACCCTAAACTGCAATCGATTTTCCAAAATCCCTGCCCTTGCTTTGTTAATTTTGGATCTATTTTTTTTGGAACCCTAACTTTGTTCCTAGTTTTTGATTTGGGCACACGAGATCGGTCCTTTGGACCCATAACTTACATTAGTCGATTGCTCTTGATGAGACAATCGATTGATGTTAGTTTAGGTTCATTTTTACCCCATCAAAGTTGTCCAAGTTTGTGACTGTCCCAAGCCTTTTGGGTATTTTCTTTCCATCTTTCTTCTTTTATCGTTTTCTTTTATTTAGACGGCATGAATTTAGGTTTAATTACAGTATCTTTTTTTTTTTTCTAATATTTTTCTGATGCACTATTTGTTTGTTTATTGAATGTAGTTTGAATCACTTAAATATACTTGACAATGAGCTTGATAAGTTTTTCTGCCTTCATAGTAATATATTCTCGATTGCATTATAAAACCCTTTTAGATTTAGCGTAGGTTTTCAAAATCTCAGTACTATGGGTTAAATTGTATTATTTACCTTGTTGGTTATTTTGATTCGTATTATAATTTTTGTGTGCCCAGTCCCTGTTTGTTTCATTTGTATATCAGTGGAAACTTTTAGGGGTCAATTGAACAAAAGAAAAACTTAAGGGGTTTGTTTGAAGGGTGGATAAATATGAAATAGGATAAAGACCATATTGGAAGGCTCTATAATATAGGCAGTTGGCCCCATTTGGTTAGCACAAAATGCTTAACCCAATGAGGGACAGCTAGCTGTCCAAGTTTGTTAAAAGATGCCTTTTGTGCCTGAAAGGGAATTCCTTGATTCTTTTTCAGCTCATGGCATTTTGGGTGCCTATAAATAGAGCCTTTCTTCACTAATTTTAGGCAGAGGTTTAACACCCTAAAAATATTGAGAGAAGTTCAACTACTACCATTAGGAGTTAATTCTATTTTCTTCTAATCTTCTTGAGCAAAATTTTAAAAACTTTCTCTAGGATTTTTCTGGGTTCTAGAGCTGAGTATGGCATGACAGTGAAACTATTTATTACTGTTGTTATTCTTTGTTGCTATACCCAGTAGCTGATGTCCCTCTTGTGTTTCGTACTTCTGTTTGATCTTTTGCTATTATTTTTGCTTGTAGGTATGTAAACCTTCACCTATCTTATTCTATTTTAAATTAATGCAATAAAAATATGATCTTCTCTATGTTATACTTGAGTATGATTACTAAAGATTAGCATGTTTAGTTGTTCCAATTTCTGGTTTGGTTATGCAATGCTTGACTGAAGTCTATAGTAGTTTGAATAGTAGTAAGAGCCTGATTTATATTAGTAACATGAACTTACAAGCATGTAGTATGACTTAACTTCTGTTGTTTTGAATGGTTATTGGTTCTTGTTGTTTGTCGTTGTAAATTTGTGATTCAGTAAACCTTCAGTTCTTCTAAATAACATTGAAACAAGTTATTGGCATGTCTTTTTTTTTCCTTGTGTGTTGAAATCATGAAAGTTATAATCATTTGAATTCTAACTGTTGGTTTCATTTGTTTTCAATTGTGATAAGTTGGATGTAGATTTGCAAGCAAGCTCTGTAGAGCAAGTACTATTTTTAGGAATTACAGAATCACATGGGCTGGGGTAGATTGCCTTAGGAGAAGATCGTAATATTTGTTTGTGAAGCACCACTGATAATTAGCTAGATTCAAGGATTGTTGAATTGTTATGATTAGAGTTGTGTAAATTTATTTTAATTATCTATTTTGTATAATTTAATTTAATTACTCTTTTGTATGGTTAGTCAGTACTTAATTTCTAGGATTCATACGGTTATTGTTAAATGTATTCGAGAAGGTCAGTAGGCCTTAGTGGCAAATGGGCCAGGCGTTGTTCCAGATTGGTGTCCTGGTCCGAATCACCCCTGGCGTGGTTTCTAGACCCTCTCGTCATTTTCCAGGCTTAGTTTTGTGGCCCAAATAGTGTCAGTGTTTCATTCTTTAAAAGCTAGGATCAAATGGACTAATGGGTTGTTGGCCCAATTTGTCCTAGAATAATTAAACCCACTATGTCTACCTAATTGCCTTTAACAATTTTACCCATTAAGTTTTCTGTTTAGTGTAATAAAAATGGGCTTCTAGTACTGAAGGCTTACTTATAAAAAACTGGGCCTGGTACTTGGCGCAATCAAAGCTTTTGTGGCCGCTTGCCTTTGTCCTCATTCCTGGGCTCAATTTCGAGCCCAGTTTTCTTATTTTTCCTTTAAAAGGATCTTTAGACGATACTAGGCTTACTGTTGGCCTAGATTTCTCTTCAGTAATTAGAGGCCTAGCATATTATCCTTTATTTACTTACAATTAATAGTTATGTATTAAATTCCAAACTTAGTTTAAACATGAATATTTGTAGCTTGCTTTAGGAACGTTTAATATAACACCGTTGTTGTGTATACGTTCACATGACATAATTACGATCATAAAAACAAAATAAGAGTATGCTTTCTCGCAACTTCTACTAAAATCTCTTAATAATAATAAAACATTATTAATTATGGACACGTACCCATGACATGATTTTTCACGCACCAAACAAATGGGTGCACGTATGCTTGACCTGTTTTAAGATAATTTCCTAACTAGAAGAGGTAAATGCACACATGTCCTAAAATAAGTAGTTAAACAAATTAATTGAGCCAGGTATGATTAAAGCGACCGTGCTAAGACCACGGAACCCGGGAATGCCTAACATCTTCTCCCGGGTTAACAGAATTCCTTATCCGGATTTTAGTATTTTGTGGACCGTAAAATAGAGTCAATCTTCCTCAATTCGGAATCTTAAACCGGTGACTTGGGACACCATAAATTATCCCAAGTGGCAACTCTGAATCTTAAATGAATGATCCCATTTCGATTGTCACTTAAATTGAAAAGATTTCCTTATATCCCTTTTCGGGTGGAAAAATGAGGGGTGACATTGCGTTGCATGTTATCTTGAGTTAATTATTATATGTTATTTGTGGCATAAATTATTTTCTTTAATTTTTAGGAAACTCATAGTCCCTATATGTCACGACCCAAACCCCTGATCTGGTCGTGATGGCTCCTCTCGTGAGGACGAGGCCAGCCGACTAACCCAACTCGTCTTTTCAAAAATAGTTACACATAAATAAACAGCTTAAATATGACTTAATAATATTAATTAGCAAAAATACAACCCAACATAGCCCTTATCGAGTGTTACAAGTCACGAGCATCTATCAGATGTAAATCCACTACAAGGCCTAAAATATACAAAACCGGAATAATGAACAAAAGAGAGAAAACATGGTGCTGTGAACGCTGGTAGTCACCTCCTTAACTCATGTAACTCTACCTCTGATCGGCCCCAAACCCGCTACCAGGTGAATAGATACCTGCATCTGCACTCGAGGTGCAGGGAGTAAAGTGAGTACTCCAACTCAGTGAGTAATAAAGGTAAATAACAACTGAGCAGTAAGAAATCACGTAAAGCAAACCATCATGCTGTACAGAAGCAGGGTACAATCCTTTGAGAAAACGGTGATGCTGTGAAATCTTTGGAAATATATTTGCTCAATTTAAATCTCTTTTGAAAATGATCTTTTCAACAGTTACGAAATGATTTCAAAATAGTTAGTGCCGGTAAGCACAGAAAATCCGCCCCTCGGCCACAAATACCACAATATAACAGGTAAAAAGGCAAGTAAATATGCAAGATGAGCACATGAAAGTTCGCCCCTCGGCAATATCTCGAAACAACACCAGCCCCTCGGGCTCAATATCAATCGCTCAACCCCTTGGGCTCTCTCTCTCGCAGATCACTCTCAGAACAGTATCATATAGTAACTACTGCGACGTGCAGCCCGATCCATATCTCGCTGCGACATGCAGCCCGATCCATATATCATCTACGGAGCTCACCGGGGGTGTGCAGACTCCGAGAGGGGCTCCTATAGCCCAAACGCTATATCGCTGCGGCGCGCATCCCGATCTAATATATATATATCGTTGCAGCATACAACCCAATCTAGATAAGTATCGCTGCGGTGTGCAGCCCGATCCATAATATAAAACCCTCACATCCAAGCTATCGACCTCATATCACTCAATGTATCCTCACATTTGGGCCTCGACCACACTCAGTCAGAATTTTATCACAAGACCCTCGGGCATTAGCAAAACAGTAGTTCTCAGCCCAAATTATCATTTAAGTCTCAAATCTGTGTAAAAGTGGATAAGTTTGTAAAACCATAAATATCAATAGGACTGAGTTCAAATACAAGTCAAAACAGCGAGGAAATAGTGATAAAAATCCCCGAATGGTTCAAACAATTGGCACGAAGCCCAAATATGGCAATTAGCCTAAATCATGATGATAACAATAAATTTTAGTCAAATACGCGGTAAAGTCATCAATCGGGATGGACTAAGTCACAATCCCCAATGGTGCTATACCACATGCTCGCTATCCGGCGTTCAAGTCACCTCAACATAGAACTACGATGTGCAATTCGGGGTTTCAAACCCCCAGGATATCATTTACAATCATTACTCACCTCGAACCGCTGAAATCCCTAGCTTGCGACACCCTTGACCCTCAAATTGGCCTTCACATGCATCGAATCTAATCAAAACCACAACGAATGCATCACAATATGCCAATGGAACAATACCCAATTGAAAACAATCGAAAAATATTAAAAATCTCGAAATTAGCAAAACTCGAGCCCCGGTCCCACTTCTCAAATCTCAGAAATGTTTAAATTAATAGATTCCTTATCTTCTCACAAGTTCATACATACCAAGAACTCTCAAATCCGAGCTCAAATGACCCATCAAATCCCAATTTGACATACCAAAAACTCAAGCCCGAGTTCTTCAATTTTAGGCTTAATTTCCATAAATTGCAAGGTTAATTTCACTTAATAATCGTGTTTTAAGATCATAGAACTCACCTCTAATCAATCCCAGTCAAGACCCTCTTCAATTTCGGTCCAAACTCTCTCAAGGTTGCTCAAAAATGGTGGAAATAACCCTTAGCTCGTGGAACAATATGGGCTTTTAAAACCCTTCTCTGAACAGGCTTTTTCACATTTGTGGTTGCCTTATTGCATTTGTGACTACCGCTTATGTGGATCTTCACTATGCCCAGGACCGCTTTTGCAGTCAAATCTCGCTCCTGCGAACACCTCTTATGCGGTCAATCACCCGTTTCTGTGGAACCTCCCTCACACACAAGGACCGCTTCTGCAGTCGATAACCGCACCTGCGGAAAACCATCCGCTTTTGCAGAATTTCTCCAATTGACCAACACTCGCATCTGCGCCCCAATCTTCGCATCTGCGGAACCGCTTCTGCGGCCACTTTTTTTGCAGATGCGGGAATACCAGATATCAGCAAACCAACAATTCTCACAAATCCAAAATCCATCCCGATGGCCATCCCAAATCACCCCGAGGCCCCCGGGACCTCAACCAAAAGTGCCAACCCATCCTATAACATTATTCAAACTTTCTCCAATCATCAAAACACATCAAACAACACTAAAATCATCAATTTACATCGGATTCAAGTCTAAGTTCTTTTAAAACTTCCGAATTACGAATTTGATCAAAAACCCGACCAAAACACCTCCGAATGACTTGAAACATTACACACACATCCCAAATCACTTAACGAAGCTACAACAACTCTCAGAATTCCATTCCAACCCTCGGATAAAAAACTCACCTATCAATCGGAATTCGCCAAAATACTAACTTCGCCAATTCAAGCCTAATTCTACACCAGACCTCTAAAATCACTTCCGATCACACTCCTAAGTCACAAATAAACTAACGAATCTAACCAAATCAGAAAAACTCTGATTCGAGCTCATATACAAATAAGTCAACTCTCGGTCAAACCTTTCAAATTCAAAGCTTTCAACTAAAACCGTTTGTTTCAAATTCATTCTGAATCTTCCCGAAAACCATAACCAATGATCTACATTAGTCATAATACCTAACACAGGGCAAGTCAAGCCTGAGAACTGGCGATCAAAGTGCAAAAGTTCAAAACGACCGGTTGGGTCGTTACATCCTCCCCCACTTAAACACACGTTCGTCCTCGAATGTACTCAGAGTTGATCTAAAAGCCAACCAATCGCTGAATAACCTTACCATGCGTATACCCGGGGGTGATCCCACGTTACCCTTTCTTATATAGGTCCGATAACACATTGTAACTTAAATTTCACCATCCAATCTTGCCCATAATCCATAGAACCACATTTTACTTTTCGAAATCATACACAAGATTAGAACCTCACATCTCTATTCCGAATAAGCCCGAACCAACTGTGATAACCCATACCTGCAACCTCAGGTGCAATGATATGATGTACCACCTAACTCAAACACTAGAAACGATAACTTCTATTCTCCGCAGCTGCACGCAACATCCGAATACCGACGGAAAACCTATTATCAGCTAAGGTCTTATTCCAACACTCCTATAAACTGCTATTGATAAATGAAACATGCAATAAACCATAACCATTTTCTCAGGTCAACCATTCATGAAGTCACTTTCCTTTTGGCTAATACCCCAGCAGATTTCTGAGCCGAACCTCGACATTGTCCTGCCAATAAGCTGAAATTAAATCCGTTCATATTCATTAATGACCCTAACGATCACCTCGAATCCAACACATCACTCTGGTGAGATGACATATCATTGTAGGCCTAAGCCACAACTCGCATAATTCGCGTACCGATAAGAAACGATCTAAACATACTCAAATCATGAAAATGACCCCAAACGAAAAAGTTGTACCTCAAGCTCATCAGGACCATCACAACACAAAGCTGAGATCCTATCTCACATCATAGAAATAGAACACATGAATCCACCTCGAAAGGTCATTCCCCACGTGGCCTCACTACAATGCGTGACCCTATCCAAACACCGCTACACATGGAACACCTCAAGTCACTATGCTCACAATCGACAGCCATGCAAAATTTGATTTCTGGAACCAAAAAAAATCATTACACCCATGGTGGAACAAACAACACACACCACGCAAACCCCGATAAAACACAACCAGTACGTCATGCACTAAGCGACACCCAATTATTCTCCGTGCTCGACTTCCACTATGAACCCCAATAGAATCGCACCATATGTTCCTATAACCTAAATCACAACGTCTCACAACACAGAAAAGCAACTCATGGATCTCCTCATATCACTAACAGGCTCAATAATGATCAAATCAACCTATCCCTCACAATGCAATTCGGAGTCAACCGAGCCGACTCAAGATAGAACACCATCCTCATTGGCCTACCAACGAACTCCTTATTAAGGAAATCTCAAAGTTATTCCCTCAATACCGGAACTGAATCAATATAAGGAGCATCAACACTGACACTCGTCACAAGAGCCCAAGAAAGAAAGACAATCCTTGCCAGCCATCCGCTGGGTCTTCGAAATATAATACCACTCTATCAGGATATACTCCGACACACCTCGCCACTCAACCCGTGGAATTCCGGCATAGCCCATAGCGCAATAGTCCTGAATAACCCAACACGGAGACAACCAGTCTAAACCCCAACATCACATTCGGATCTAACATACCACATCATAGCCTGATTATGAGAACTTCTATCTCCACATCCACACAGCACTTAAATCACCACATCCGATCCCAATTTTGCCGTCCGAACACATGCCACACCTTTAATACCTAATCATTCTACGATAGATACTCTAAGATTTCCCCGTGCCACCAAGCAACCCGAATATCACCAGTCGACCCAACAAGAAAGTGCCGCAATACTACTGAAGTGCCATCAACTTAATCACATTGCTCTTTTTTTGAAACCCATACTCTCGTCAACTCACTTCCAAATAACAATACCTTTTCCTTAATCATCTGAGGCTACCCGTTGTCTAGGAGTTTTATGAACTTCTTTTCAGAACTGAACTGAAACCTCGTACACGCAAATCTTGATCCTCCACAACATACCGCATATACCATACCATCCAAGGATAACAGGAAAACTTTTATCTCCCAAAATCACTACACATCCCATGTCTCTCATATTCATAGAAAATGCGCATCTTCAACCACGGTAGAAATCAACAAGAACTCTCCCAATTCCGTTTGCATAAATTAAACTGCCAGGACTGAATCCTTCCAACTAGACCAAGCTAAGCAAGCCATCAAACCCATGAGCATTGCTGCAAAATACCTGTAAGCACCCCTCACCTCAAACACATACAATGGATTAATCATATCGTTACCATACCGATTCGGTTTACTATCAAGATACTCCATCCATCTAAATTTCCTTTTGTTTCATCCTCAACTTAATCTTTCCTCTTGCTGCAGCACCACAATTTCTCAACCCAGGCTCACTACACGAGACCCAATCACAAGACTGCACTGTCTAAGACCCATCAACTGCGGAATACTCCCTAAAATATTAACAAAAACATTACGCTCCCGAATACTTTAATCTGAAGAACTTCCTGCGAATCCGAATCTGTTACTTTTACTTCCTGATACTGATACATAGAACCCCATAATTAACCCAGAAATACCACAAATCTGAACCTCTTCCAATGAAAACACAGTTTCTAACCATACCTGCAACTTAAAATACCCGATTGTTTCCTGCAGAATCTTGAACACATTAGAACCATTCTCGAAAGTCACTCACTCTTATTCAAACTACAAATTACCTGAGCCAACGAATAGGACCACCCATGCCTCATTGGCATTCCGACGCTACAAAATGAAATCCTCGTCCCGATACAACCAAGCAATTTCCTGCTCTATTCACTGAGTATTCTTAACTATCAACAACTTAAGACATCCTGTGATTCTCTCTCCCCATGAATCATAATGTAGCCTTCGACAAAATTTTCCTTTACTCTAGCCATAGCTAATTCACTCGCCTGCTCAAACTGGAACCAACATAGTACCTAACCGTGCAATCAACTGCTCACAGCAGACTCCCCCACTTGGCTCGAAGCCATAGATCAAGATATACCCAATATCTCATAACCCTTTTACTCTATTGATGCCACGATACCATAGTGAGATTAAACTCAAATCATTCATAACCATTTTCTCAGGTCAACCATTCATGAAGTCACTTCCCTTTTGGCTAATACCCCAGCAGATTTCTGAGTCGAACCTCGACATTGTCCTGCCAATAAGCTGAAATTAAATCCGTTCATATTCATTAATGACCCTAACGATCACCTCGAATCCAACACATCACTCTGGTGAGATGACACATCATTGTAGGCCTACGCCACAACTCGCATAATTCGCGTACCGATAAGAAACGATCTGAACATACTCAAATCATGAAAATGACCCCAAACGAAAAAGTTGTACCTCAAGCTCATCAGGACCATCACAACACAAAGCTGAGATCCTATCTCACATCATAGAAATAGAACACATGAATTCACCTCGAAAGGTCATATCCCCACGTGGCCTCACTACAATGCGTGATCCTATCCAAACACTGCTACACATGGAACACCTCAAGTCACTATTCTCACAATCGACAGCCATGCAAAATTTGATTTCTGGAACCAAAGAAAATCATTACACCCACGGTGGAACAAACAACACACACCACGCAAACCCCGATAAAACACAACCAGTACGTCATGCACTAAGCGACACCCAATTATTCTCCCTGCTCGACTTCCACTATGAACCCCAATAGAACCGCACCATATGTTCCTATAACCTAAATCTCAACGTCTCACAACACTCATGGATCTCCTCATATCACTAACAGGCTCAATAATGATCAAATCAACCTATCCCTCACAATGCAATTCGGAGTCAACCGAGCCGACTCAAGCTAGAACACCATCCTCATTGGCCTACCAACGAACTCCTTATTAAGGAAATCTCAAAGTTATTCCCTCAATACCGGAACTGAATCAATATAAGGAGCATCAACACTGACACTCGTCACAAGAGCCCAAGAAAGAAAGACAATCCTTCCCAGCCATCCGCTGGGTCTTCGAAATATAATACCACTCTATCAGGATATACTCCGACACACCTCGCCACTTGACCCGTGGCATTCCGGCATAGCCCATAGCGCAATAGTCCTGAATAACCCAACACGGAGACAACCAGTCTAAACCCCAACATCACATTCGGATCTAACATACCACATCATAGCCTGATTATGAGAACTTCCGTCTCCACATCCACACAACACTTGAATCACCACATCCGATCCCAATTTTGCCGTCCGAACACATGCCACACCTTTAATACCTAATCATTCTACGATAGATACTCTAAGATTTCCCCGTGCCACCAAGCAACCCGAATATCACCAGTCGACCCAACAAGAAAGTGCCGCAATACTACTGAAGTGCCATCAACTTAATCACATTGCTCTTTATTTGAAACCCATACTCTCGTCAACTCACTTCCAAATAACAATACCTTTTCCTTAATCATCTGAGGCTACCCGTTGTCTAGGAGTTTTATGAACTTCTTTTCAGAACTGAACTGAAACCTCGTACACGCAAATCTTGATCCTCCACAACATACCGCATATACCATACCATCCAAGGATAACAGGAAAACTTTTATCTCCCAAAATCACTACACATCCCATGTCTCTCATATTCATAGAAAATGCACATCTTCAACCACGGTAGAAATCAACAAGAACTCTCCCAATTCCGTTTGCATAAATTAAACTGCCAGGACTGAATCCTTCCAACTAGACCAAGCTAAGCAAGCCATCAAACCCATGAGCATTGCTGCAAAATACCTGTAAGCACCCCTCACCTCAAACACATACAATGTATTAATCATATCGTTACCATACCGATTCGGTTTACTATCAAGATACTCCATCCATCTAAATTTCCTTTTGTTTCATCCTCAACTTAATCTTTCCTCTTGCTGCAGCACCACAATTTCTCAACCCAGGCTCACTACACGAGACCCAATCACAAGACTGCACTGTCTAAGACCCATCAACTGCGGAATACTCCCTAAAATATTAACAAAAACATTACGCTCCCGAATACTTTAATCTGAAGAACTTCCTGCGAATCCGAATCTGTTACTTTTACTTCCTGATACTGATACATAGAACCCCATAATTAACCCAGAAATACCACAAATCTGAACCTCTTCCAATGAAAACACAGTTTCTAACCATACCTGCAACTTAAAATACCGGATTGTTTCCTGCAGAATCTTGAACACATTAGAACCATTCTCGAAAGTCACTCACTCTTATTCAAACTACAAATTACCTGAGCCAACGAATAGGACCACCCATGCCTCATTGGCATTCCGACGCTACAAAATGAAATCCTCGTCCCGATACAACCAAGCAATTTCCTGCTCTATTCACTGAGTATTCTTAACTATCAACAACTTAAGACATCCTGTGATTCTTTCTCCCCATGAATCATAATGTAGCCTTCGACAAAATTTTCCTTTACTCTAGCCATAGCTAATTCACTCGCCTGCCCAAACTGGAACCAACATAGTACCTAACCGTGCAATCAACTGCTCACAGCAGACTCCCCCACTTGGCTCGAAGCCATAGATCAAGATATACCCAATATCTCATAACCCTTTTACTCTATTGATGCCACGATACCATAGTGAGATTAAACTCAAATCATTCATAAGTTTGTGAAACACAAATCATCCAGTACTATAAATCTTCTGCAAATCTCGCATTCAACCCCGCAATAGTCAAGCCCACTCTCTTAATCAAATCTAAAATTTCAAATTTCAACACGTACCCTTCCATTACACATGAGATCTTCTAACACACACATAAGGATCACACCACTTCGGAACACTCCGGACGGGATGATCCACCTGCTTTGACTCAATATAACATTTTTGTAACCTTCCACCATCATACACATTACAAAAACACTTAGTCTTCCTGAGTCTAAACTCATACCACAACATGAAATTTACTTCACTCACATCTAGGAGACACGAAAAGATTCTTTACGCGCCCATAACTCGAAGCTACACATCCAATCACAATGGAATCCGAATCATACACTTAATAGTTCATTTATTATCCAGCAGACCTTCCTCGTTACTTCCAAGTCATATAGATACATTTCGCAGTACTAACATACTCATCACGTAGTTATCCAGCCATCATTCCACTAATAGGGACGATACCGAACATATAAGTTCAAAACACTCGCTCACACAATCAGCACCTCGGTGCTCAAGCCATAGGCAAAGATTCGGCCTCAAGTCCTCCAGACTGGCCCAACATCAAACTCACAAAGATCACATCTCGCCCCTTGATCGGGGAATCACAAGCCATCAAGGCACATTGGATACTGAGCGCTCATGCGTGCATACAAACGCGTGGAAGAAATTTTAAGAGTTTCTTTTCAAGCTGAATCAAGGACGCACGATAAGAATTCCAAGAATGCAAAGTTTTCCTAAACGTTCTGCAACCTCTCAAGGATAAATACAGACGTCTCCGTACCAATCCGCGAGACTCTACTAAACCTTCTCATGACTCGTGAGACCTAGTAACCTAGGCTCTGATACCAACTTGTCATGATCTAAACCCCTGCACTGGTCGTGATAGCACCTCTTGAGGACTAGGCCAGCTGACTAACCCAACTCATCTTTTCAAAAATAGTTACACATAAATAAATAGCTTAAATATGACTTAATAATATTAATTAGCAAAAATATAACCCAACACAGACCTAATCGGGGTGTCACAAGTCACGAGCATCTATTAGATGTAAATCCACTACAAGGCCTAAAATATACAAAAGCGGAATAATAAACAAAAGAGAGAAAACATGGTGCTACGAACGCTGGCAGTCACCTCCTTAACTCATGTAACTCTGCTTCTGATCGGCCCCAAACCCGCTACTAGGTGAATAGATACCCGCATCTGCACACGAGGTGCAGGGAGTAAAGTGAGTACTCCAACTCAGTGATTAATAAACGTAAATAACAACTGAGCAGTAAGAAATCACGGAAAGAAAACCATCCTGTTGTATAGAAGCAGGGTACAATCCTTTGAGAAAATAGTGATGCTGTGAAATCTTTGGAAATATCTTGACTCAGTTTAAATCTCTTTTGAAAATGATCTTTTTAACAGTTATGAAATGATTTCAAAACAGTTAGTGCCAATAAGCACAGAAAATCCGCCTTTTGGCCACAAATACCATAGTATAACAGGTAAAAAGGCAAGTAAATATGCAAGATGAGCACATGAAAGTTCGCCCCTCGGCAATATCTCGAAATAGTACCAGCCCCTCAGGCTCAATATCAATCGCTCAGTCTCACGGGCTCTCACTCTCTCAGATCACTCTCAGAACAGTATCATATAGTAACCGTTGTGGCGTGCATCCTGATCCACATCTCGCTGCGGCATGCAGCCCAATCCATATATCATCGATGACCCTCACTGGGGGTGTGCAGACTCCGGGAGGGGATCCTACAGCCCAAGCACTATATCGCTACGACGCGTAGCCCAATTCATTATATATATATATATATCGCTGCGGCATACAACCCAATCCATATAAGTATCGTCGTGGCGTGCAGCCATTCCATTATATAAAACCCTCACATCCAGGCCCTCGGCCTCATATCACTCAGTGTATCCTCACATTTGGCCCTCGGCCACATTTAGTCAGAATATCATCACTAGCCCCTCAAGCATTTGTAAAACAGTAGTTCTCAGCCCAAATTATCATTTAAGTCTCAAATCTGAGTAAAAGTGGCTGAGTTTGTAAAACCATAAATATCAATAGGACTGAGCTCAAATACAAGTCAAAACAGTGAGGAAATGGTGATAACAATCCCCGAAGGGTTCAACTAATTGGCACGAAGCCCAAATCAAGATGATAATAATAAATTTCAGTCAAATACGCAGTAAAATAATCAATTGGGATAGACTAAGTCACAATCCCCAATGGTTTTGTACCCTACGCTCACTATCTGGCGTGCAAGTTACCTCAACATAGCACTACGATGTGCAATCCGGGGTTTCAAATCCTCAGGATATCATTTACAATCATTACTCACCTCGAACCGGTGAAATCCCCAGCTCGCGACGCCCTTGACCCTCAAATTGGCCTCCACGTGCATCAAATCTAATCAAAACCACAACGAATGCATCACAATATGCCAATGGAACAATACCTAATCGAAAACAATCGAAAAATATTAAAAATCTCGAAATTAGCAAAACTCGAGCCCCAGGCCCACTTCTCAAATATCAGAAATTTTTACATTAATAGATTCATTATCTTCTCACGAGTTCATACATACCAAGAACTCTCAAATCCGAGCTCAAATTACCAGTCAAATTCCAATTTGACATACCAAAAACTCAAGCCCTAGTTCTTCAATTTTAGGCTTAATTTCCATAAATTTCAAGGTTAATTTTGAATAATAATCGTGTTTTAAGATCATAGAAATCACCTCCAATCAATCCCAGTCGAGACCCTCTTCAATTTCCGTCCAAAATCTCTCAAGGTTGCTAATAATGGTGGAAATAACCCTTAGCTCTCGGAACAAACCGAGCTTTTAAAACCCTTCTCTAAACAGGCATTTTCGCATTTGCGGTTGCCTTACCGCATTTGCGACTACCGCTTCTGCGATTCTACCTCCGCTTCTGCGGATCTTCACTATGCCCAAGACTACTTTTGCGGTCAAATCTCGTTCCTGCAAATACTGTTTATACAGTCAATCACCCGCTTCTGCGGAACCTCCCTCGCACACATGGACCGCTTCTGCGGTAGATAACCGCACTTGCGGGGACCGCACCTACGGAAAACCATCCGCTTCTGCGAAATTTCTTCAATTGACCAACACTCGCATCTGCGCCCCAATCTTCGCATCTGCGGAACCGCTTCTGAGGCCCCTTTTTTCCACAGATGCGGGCATACCAGATATCAGCAAACCATCAATTCTCACAAATCCAAATTCCATCCTGATGGCCATCCGAAATCACCCCGAGGCCCCCGGGACATCAACCAAAAGTGCCAACCCATCCTAAAACATCATTCCAACTTGCTCCAATCATCAAAACCCATCAAACAACACTAAAATCATCAATTTACATCGGATTCAAGCCTAAGTTCTTTTAAAACTTCCGAATTACGCATTTGATCAAAAACATGACCAATACACCTCCGAATGACCTGAAACTTTACACACACGTCCCAAATCACTTAACGAAGCTAAAGGAACTCTCGGAATTCCATTCCGACCCTCGGATCAAAATCTCATCTATCAACCGGAATTTGCCAAAATACTAACTTCGCCAATTCAAGCCTAATTCTACACCAGACCTCCAAAATCACTTTCGATCACACTCCTAAGTCAAAAATCATCTAACGAATCTAACCAAATCATAAAAACTCCGATCCGAGCTCATATATAAATAATTCAACTCTCGGTCAAACCTTTCAAATTTAAAGATTTCAACTGAAACTGTTTCTTTCAAATTCATTCCGAATCTTCCTGAAAACTATAACCAACGATCTACATTAGTCAAAATACCAATACGGGGCAAGCCATGCCTGATAACTGGCGATCAAAGTGCAAAAGTTCAAAATGACCGGTTGGGTCGTTACACTATAGGTTTAGAAAAAACTATCATCCTTATAGATTTGGGAAAGGAAAACCTATAGTCATTGTCAAATTGGGAAATCTTTCTCTTATAAGTTTGGGACCTTTTGAGATTTATATATAGGGGTTGTAGTTGGGGATTCTAAAGATTGTACTGTGTTTTTTTAATTCATAGTGAAAAACTCTCTCTGCTTTTGCTCCGAGGATTAGGTTTAGCCGAACCTCGTTAAATCCTTGTGTTGATTTTTCTTCTCTATTTTCTTTATATTTGATTATGTGCTAGTCAACACACGATATTCCATAATAATTGGCATCAGAGCAAGTGTTCAGGTTTTTACATATAATCTAGGGTTAAGATGTCTTCATCATCTTCAATAAAGTACGAAATAGAAAAATTGGATGGGAGTACTACTTTCGGTTTATGGAAGATTAGGATGAAATTGTCCCTGGTGTTACAGGGGTTATGGACGATAATTAATGAGGATTTTCCTGAAGAGATGAAGGAGACAAATAAGGTACCTGAAGGAGAGGGCTTTGAGTGCGATCTTCATGAGTGTTACAGATAGCCTTCTTCGGAAAATTACTGAAAAAACTTCTGCAACAATGACATAGGAAAAGCTAGAAGATCTGTATTCCAAGAAATCGCTAACAAACTGCCTCTACCTGAAAAAGAGGTTATACAATCTCCGTATAAATGAAGATACACCTGTTAAAACTCACATTGATGAGTGTAATTCAATTATAATGGACCTGAAGAATGTGAATATCAAAATTGAGAGTAAGGATCAGGCCTTTGATTGTGTTATGTTCTTTAGCTTTGTCTTACAATACTTTTGCTGATACGCTGCTATATGAGAAAGACAACATTTCACTAGAAGATGTTATTAATGCACTAAAATCTAAAGAGTTGAAAAGAGCTTTCCAGACAGCATAATTGAGGGCGAAGGTCTGGTGATTAGAGGAAGAACATAACAAAAGGAATTTAACAGAAAAATATCAACCGCTAGATCAATGTCTAGATCAAGGAAGCAACACTATTATGAGTGCGGGAAGCAAGGTCACTACAGGAGAGATTATCCTAAAATGAAGGAGAAAATAGGGAAGCAAAAAATAAATAATTCGGCAAATATTGTTGACACTGGTAATAATTCTAATGATAGTGATTATGTAGGGGAAGTCTGTGTTGTGAGTTCTAGTCATGGGCATAATTCTTGAGTTCTTGATTCTGTTGCTACTTTCCACATATGTCCACACAAGAATTGGTTTGCAACTTACAAGCAAATGATTGGGACTATCAGATGATAATCCATTACTAGTAGAGGGGGTTGGTAACATCAAACTGAGAATGTTCGACGGAATTATCAGAAACATTAAGTGTTAGCATGTTCCTCGGATAAAGAGAAATTTGACTTCTCTTTCGACTTTGGATGATCAAGGGTATAAATGTCACTACAAGAATGGAATATTTAAAGTGTGTAAAGGCTCCATGAAACTCATGAAGGGTAAACTACATTCTAAATTATGTCATCTTTAGGCCAGCGTAGTTGAAGGGGAAGTTGTTGTAGCTTCTGGGAAAAGTGATCTGAATCAGTCGCAATTATGGAACTTGCGACTTGGCCATACGAGTGACAATAGATTGTCTTTGTTGAGTAAGAAGAATTTGCTGAATAGGTACAAAAATAAAGTTTTGAATTTTTGTGAGCATTGTATGTTTGGTAAACAGACAAAGGTAAAGTTCATCAAGAAGGACGAGCACAAGACTAGAGACAAGTTAGACTATATACACTCTGACTTGTGGGGTCCAAATAGAGTTCCCTCCAAGAGTGGTGCCAGGTATTTTATGACTTTGATTGATGATTACTCAATAATGGTGTGGGTGTATTTTCTGAAAGCAAAAGATGAGGCATTTCCGACATTTGTTAAATGGAAGACGATGGCTGAAAGGCAAATAGAAAGAAAAGTTAAGCGTCTTCGAATCGACAATAGGTTGGAATTTTGCAACTCTGGGTTCAATAATTTTTGCAGCAGGGAGGGCATAGTGAGACACCGCACTTGTGTCGATACACCACAACAAAATGGTGTTGCAGAATGTATGAATATAATGCTTTGTGATAGGGCATGAAACATACTTTCAAACTTATGTGTTAGCAAAGATTTTTGGTTTGAAGCAATCAATACAACTTGTTATTTGGTCAATAGATCTCCATCCACAACTATTGAGTTCAAAATTCCTTTAGAGGTATGGTCCGGCTCGCCTGCTGATTATTCAATTTTAAGGATATTTGGTTGTCCTGTATAAGCTCATGTGAGGGATGGAAACTTTGAGCCGATGGTAAATAGGTGATTTCTAGGGTATGTAACTGAAGTGAAAGGTTATAGATTGTGTAGCACAAATCAAAAGACTCCAGGGCTAATTATCAGTAGGGATGTAACATTCAATGAATCTACCTCACTAGACAATCAGAGGGAGAAGTAAATAACAAAAATAGTTCATGGTGGCAGTGACTGTATAGAGCTAGAAATTGAATCTCCACTAGCGCCGCCTAGTAGTTCTAAAGTAGAGGAAGTGGAGGAGGTGAAAAAAATGATATTGTTGATGCATCTGCGTAACAACAACCATATAGCATTGCAACAGGTAGAGATCAAAGAGTAATCAAATGGCCGCAAAGATTTGCAAACATAGTTGATGGGAATGTTCTTGGATATGCAAGTCTTACGGGATTTGCTTTGGCAGTTGCAGCGACCGTTGATGCATTTGAGTGTTATAGCTATTCAGAAGCTATTCATAGTATAGAACCAAATCTATGATGACCCAAATGGCTATCTTGTGTTTTAGAACCCAATTCGGGGTTTTGAGTCCTTCAAAACCTCATTTTCTTTTTCCTCAATTTGCGTGCATAGTCTGAGCGCGGTTTCGAAAAGCCTTTATGCGAAGATTTGAGAAAATATTAAGTTTTGCCTTTAAAATTGATTTAAGTTGACTTGGGTCAACATTTTGAGTAAACGGATCCGGACTCGTGATTCGATGGTCCTGGAGGGTCCGTAGAAAATATGGTACTTGGGCGTATACCCGAAATTAAATGCTGAGGTCTCTAGTCGGAGAAATGAATTTTTGAGGAAATTATTAAACAAAAAATATAATAGGTTTTAGAAATTTAATAATACTTGATCTTGTTGATACCGGGCCCGTATTTTGGTTCCAGAGCTTGGTACATGTTTAATATGGTATTTAAGTTATGTATGTAAAATTTGGTAAGAAACGGAGTTTATATGACGTGATTCTGACCCTCGGCTGTCAAAATAGAAACTTTAAGTGTTGTTGAGAATTTCATTAATTTTGATGCTAAGTCTGCAGTTTAGAAGTTATTTTGGTAATTTGATCGCAGAGCAAGTCCGTATGACGTTGATAGACTTGTGTGAATATTTGGTTTGGAGCTTCGAGGGTACGGGTGAGTTACGGATAGGCCACAGTATGTTTTGGACATAGTGATTTCTATTGTTTTGCTGTTATAGGTGCACAGGTGTATCCTTCTTCGCGTTCGCGAAGCAACTCTTGCGAACTCGAAGAGTAGGTTGGTCTGGAGGAGAAATCCTTCTACGTGAATACGAGGCACTAGTCGAGAACGTGAAGCGTTGGGGGCATTATCCTTCGGGAATGCGACCAGGCTATCGCGACCGTGAAGAATGGAAATTGGAGGAAGGAAATGATACTTTAGGCGAACGCGAAGGTTAGGGGGAATATACCTTCTCAAACACGTAGGGTGTCTCAAAAATGCGAAGGTTACTAGGACCTCTGCTTCGCAAACGCGAAGAAGACCTATCCAATGATTTTAAAATAGAACCTAAGTCGGGAATTGCTCAAAATTTCATATCTCTTCCATTAAAACTCAACCTAGGGTGATTCTTGAAGAGGGATTTCAACTGTAAATCACAGGTTTGTGTTCTTAAACTCATTTCTTTCATTTTTCATCGACACCCATTAGATATTTAGGCATAAATCTTGTTCTTTAAGGGTAGAAATTATTGATTTTTGGAGAATTGGCAATTTTACAAATTTGGGAATTTAGACCTCGATTTGGGTCGGATTTCAAAAATAATTGCATATTTGGGCTCGTGGTTGAATGTGTAATCGGATTTTGGTCCTAACCTTGAGTTCTGACTAAGCGGGCCCGAGGTCGAATTTTTGACTTTTTCGGGGAATTGTTTGAAAATCTATAATAATACATTAGAATTGGTTTCTTTGGCTTTGATTGATATTAATAAGTTAATTATGAATAGATTCAGGCGGATTGGAAGTGAAAACTAAGGGAAAAGCAGTATTTGAGGCTTGAGTTTGGTCGTGGAATAGAGGTAAGTGTTATGGCTAACCTTAGCTTGAGGGATTAAGTGTTGTTGCCTTATTTTCTACTTGTTTAGTTGTTAAGTACGACGTATAGGTAAGGTGATGAGTATATATATGTTGTTTTCGAGTCATAGCATGTGAGTGAGTCCTATACTTGCGACCGTTGTATTTCTCCATGTTTAACAAGTCTTATTATGTCTGTCCTGGATTTGGTTATTGGTTGAGTATTGGCTCAAGTTAAGATTCATGTTGTGAATTTAAGAGATGAAACAAAGTTGTTTAATTATGATGTGCTTGCCTGGTTGTTATTATTTATGTTGTTTGCTTATGTGGCGAGGAAGAGTGATAAAGCACGAAGGGTGATGTCGTGCACATTTCTATTATTCATATGCTGAGGTTGAGTGATAAAGCACGATGGATGATGTCGTGCACATTTTTATTATTCATATGGTGAGGTTGAGTATTAAAGCACGAAGGGTGATGCCATGCACGTATCTATTATTGATTATCTGATGAGGCTGAATGGTAAAGTATGAAGGGTGATGCCGTGCACGTTTCTATTATTGATTGCCTGTTAAGTTGAGACTAATAGCATGAAGGGTGATGTCGTGAATTATTTTCTGTTGTTGTATTTATTTGTTATTATCGGTTCAAGATGTTCTATCTGTTTAAATTCCTTTACTGCTGTGATTCTTTATTTTGATACCCACATACAATTTTGCCCCTTCCCGTTAATTGTTGCTTAGCTTCTATTAATTGTTATTCTTTTAGTATAATGTTTAACTGAATATGTTTTTATTATTGGCGTGTCCTAGCCTCATTACTACTTCGCCGAGGTTAGGCTCGACACTTACTAGTACATAGGGTCGGTTGTACTGATATTGCGCTTTGCTATTTTTGTGTAGATCCCGGTATAGGACCATATTGATTAGAGTTTGGATTGCTGCCTTCGGTCCATAGGAGACCTAAGGTAGATCTGCCGGCATTCGCAGACCCTGGAGTCCCCTTCCATCTATTTTAGATTTCTGTTTTCAATTATTCCGAAAAATAGATGTATTTTCCTTGAAATTAGTGTTTGTAAAAATTCTTAGACGTTCGTGGATTGTGACACCGGATCTTTTGGGTCGTCTTGTATTAGGTTATTTAATCTGTTATAAAATCTCCGCATTTCATATCTATTTAGTTTTAATTACTGTTAATTACTATTTTTGATTAATGGTTAATGTATTAGAACTGTATCTGTTGGCTTGCCTAGCATTCTCTGCATTAGGCGCCATCACAATCCCGACGATAAAAAATTCGGATCGTGAAAAAATTGACGGATTAGTGCTATGGCTGAAGAGATTAAGTCTCTTAACAGGTTTAGGCGTTGCCTAGACTTGGTTGATGTGTGCGGTAATGGGTAGAGCCCTTGCGAGGGCCGAGGGCAAGGTAGAGAGACATTGTTCCTGTTGATGAAGAGAATTCAAACCAAGAGGAAGATTTGTTATTTGTGGTTTGAATTATTTTCTTGTATTTTTAGGAATCCCATAGTCCATATGGGTTTAGAAAAACATATTGTCCTAATAGTTTTTGAGAAAGGAAAATCTATAGTCCTTGTCAAATTGGAAAACCTTTCTCTTATATGTTTAGGACCTTTTGGGATCTATATATAGGGGTTGCAGTTGGGGATTCTAAAGATTGCATTGTGCTTTTGTTCTCATTCATAGTGGAAAATCTCTCTGCTTTTACCCTGAGGATTAGGCTTAGCCGAGCCTCGTCAAATCCTTGTGTTGATTTTTCTTCTCTATTTGCTTTGTGTTTGATTGTGTGCTAGTTAACCTACGATATTCCACAATATTATAAAAGTTTATTTATAAATAATTTCTTAATTTAACAAACATTTAAAATATTTATTTGACGAGCATAATAGAATCAAGTGTTATATCGCAATTCACAAGATTAAAAATAAAAATAAAAGTAGTACATTAATCTTCACCGGAGATGCCTTAACGGAAGTTAAAGCAAAGAAAGAAAGAAAGAAATAGAAGAGAAAAAGTTATTTGACTCGTAAAAGTCGAGTAATCGAAACTCATGCATTAATGTTCTGATTGAGCTCTTTTCTAGAGTCAATAAGGTGGCAAACATTTTATTACACGAAATCAGTTTTGGGTTTGGTTGTTTTTCAGGATACAAATATGTACGTTAGAAAATTTTAATCCTATTGTAAGTTCACCTGCTTGCTTTAACAATATGAGATATCACTTGCAAATAGTTAAATAGGTCATAACAAAGTGGACTGAAATATTACATACGGATAATTAGCTACATTATAGCAGAGTGGAACCACAACAAAATTTTAATCCTATTGTAAGTTCTCCTTCTTGCTGCATTATTACAATTTTATCTGGAATGATATAACTTCTTCAAGAAAAATTTAAAATTTAAGTGTGTTATAACTTTAAGGAATCGACTCCAACATAAAGAAATTACATTGTGATCTAGAACATAATGGTACAATTTTCGTAAGTAAATTATAACTTGATCTGAAAATATAAATGGTCCAACTTTAAAGAACGACATGTGTCTTTAAAGTCGGCATAGTCGGAACGACATGTCATTTCATTGATTTTATGTTAGATTTTTATTAGTAATTATTAAAGTCCTACTTCTATGCAGTTTTTAAGACTTTATCACATATCACAATTTTAATTGACAAAATCATAACTATTGGAACAATTCCTTAATGTTACAATTCTATCCAATACCAAATAATATCTATAAAGAAATAATTTGAAGTTGAACAAAGTGTTTGGAATTCCAACCCGCTTGGAGCTTAGTTCGTTGCTTTATAATCTATTCAACATAGGTTATTCTATCTTTATATCCGATATAGCATAGAATTAATTCTTATTCAAATGATTGAGTTTCTACTCGGTATGACGACGACGACAACAACAACAATTACTACCCAGTATAGTCCCATAAAGTGGGGTCTGGGGAAGGTAATATGTAGACAGGCCTTACTCCTACCCGAACGGGCAGAGAGGCTGTTTCCAATCAGCCCTCGGCTCAGGGAAGGAAAGGAGAAACAAAAACAAAAACAAAAGAGCATTAGTAATTCCAACAGAAATCACATAAATAATTATCTAAACATAAGAACCATAAAAACTATAAATAAAATGGCATGCAGTAATATCAAACTGTAACTACCATAAGAGGACACAATCCAATACACAAATCATCTATGGAGAGCCCTACCAATCCCCACCCAACCCCGGAAAAGGAGTACGAAAAATTCTAGAAGCCCGTATCCTACAATCCTGATACTAGACCTCCAGACTTTCCTATCAAGGGTCATGTCCTCGAAAATCCGCATTCTAGCCATGTCCTGCCTCATCACCTCTTCCCAATACCTCTTAGGCCTCCCTCTGCCTCGACTTACGCCGACCACCGCCAGCCGCTCACAACTCCTCACCGGGGCATCAGGGCTTCTCCTACACATATGCCTGAACCACCTGAGCCTCGCTTCTCGTATCTTCTCATCCACTGGGGCCACCCCTACCTTCTCCCGAATAAATTCATTCTTAATCTTATCTAACCTGGTGAGCTCGCACATCCACCTGAGCATCATCATCTCTGAAACCTTCATTCTCTGAACATGAGAGTTCTTCACCGGCCAGCACTCCGCCCCATACAACATGACAGGTCTAAACACAGCTCTATAAAACTTTCCCTTGAGTTTCTGTGGCACTTTCTTGTCACACAAGACTCCTGATGCAAGCCTCCACTTCGACCACCCCGCCCCTATACGGTGAGTGACATCCCTGTCTATCTCTCCGTCCCCTTGAATCACTGACCCAAGATATTTGAAACTGTCCCTCTTGGCGATGACCTGAGATCCAATCATCGCGTTCCTGCCTACTTCGCTCGGCACGGCGCTAAAGTTGCACTCCAGGTATTCTGTCTTAGACCTGCTTAGTTTGAAACCCTTAAACTCGAGAGTCTGTCTCCATACCTCGAACCTCTCGTTAACACCGACCCTCGTCTCATCTACTAAGACTATGTCATCAGCAAATGGCATACACCAAGGCACATCCCCTTGAATATGTCAGGTTAGGGCATCCATCACCAAGACAAACAAGAGAGGGCTAAGCGCAGATCCTTGATGGAGCCCCAATTCCACAGGGAAATGGTCTGAGTCGCCACCCACCGTCCTAACCCAAACAAACTAACCACCTTCCTGTACTCAATAACAACAGCAAATATGTTAGCGTTTAAGAGTTTAACAGATAGCCAACCGCACGTTTGGGATGCAATGCACCTGAATAGTTAACCGCTTCAATTATGTATTTGAACGGCTGCATGCTTCATCCCGGCCTTAACTAATTTTTTTCACTTTGCACTTTCTCTTCTCTCTTTTCTTTTTCACTCCTGACTTTCTTTACTTGGTTCTTGTCACTCCCTTTTATTTTGTACTTTCTTTTCCCTTTTGTTTTCCCACTCAATTTCTCTCCTATCTTTCCATTTTAGGGTCATGAACGAATCCTATGGGGATTGTCTGCGTATCATGACGCCGCATGAATCAGATCATTATGTAGTTCAGGGGATAAATGTGAAATAAAATAAAGAAAAATTTTGCGTTTTAAATATCCCATTAAAATAAAATATTTTTGGATTTTATATTACAAATGACTCTGACATACAGACTCTAAAAAGGAAAAACAAACTAGACATTTAAAAACCTACCAAATGAACTACAGACCTGAAACCAACAAAAAGCTAGGAGTACATAACAGCATCCACTTGTGCCCTGGGAGCATATGGAATATCATCCGGTCTTGGTGCGGGCCTTTGTTCAATATCCTGATGAATATGGTCCAATCGGCCATCACCTGGTGAACGAATGTCATCACGGAAGAAAAAAGTATCGACCTAGTCATGTCCTCACCTTCATGACACTTCATCACAACATAGTCGACTATTTCTTTAATTCTTGTTCTGATGACACCTTTCTCCTGAAGCAATCACCCTATTTGTTGTGCTCGAGCTTCCAACACTGGGTATTTGTGTTTTTTTATCCTGTAACTGTTGCATGCTTTTTTCCAATTGGCTAATCAGTGCATAGCAATGCTCCCTTTCTTATTTGAAATTCTTTGTTTGCTGGGCCATCACATTTTCTAGGGTAGTCAGCTTCTTCTTCAAAAGCATGACTTCTCTGTCATATCTTTCCTTTAGCCGTTGAACAAACTGTGCCCGCCCTTCTACATTCTGTGTCAACCTTGCTCGTGTTCCGTTGAACAAACTGTGCCCGCCCTTCTACATTCTGTGTCAACCTTGCTCGTGTTTTAGCCAATTCCTCTTCGGCCTTTTCCAAGTCAGCTCTGTAATCACACACTTTCCATCTAAGACTATTTATGAGTTTTTCATCTTGTCTGCTTCTGGCTAGGTTTTCAGTAGCAATCTTCATCCTCTGAATCTGAGCTCAGAGGGCTTCATTTTCATAGACCAACCTTCTACTTTCACCTTCGACTTCTTGCATTTGCAGATCATTATTGAACTCAGCGTTTCTCAATTTCTCTTCTAGAGTGTGAATGGCAGCTTGATACTTTTTATCCTTCTCTACCAGGCCAACCTTTCCTAGACTTTGTAATCAAAAGCCAAAACATGCGATCTCTTTGCGGGTCTCAAGGGCTCTGGCTTGGGCTCTGGATCATTACTTGCACAAGACTTTCTCTCCTACCACATGGCATAATCTGGATCGACTTCCCCCTTCGCAACATCTGGTACTTGGGTGCCATTTTTTAGATATCGACAACCATTCTGATCCTGCTGGACCAAAGCTTCGGGCAATGTAGCTTCTGGATGTAGCTCTATGACCTGGGTGGTTAGATTTTCATCTTTGGGTACTACCTGATATCTCCCCAGTTGCCTTAAAACCCTCTGCGATGCGTGTGGCTGGACATTTCCCAGACCCATCAGCATCAGGTAGCCTTTTGTAGCTATCATGTGTTTGATTTCCGTCACCAGAACTAGATTAAACTCAACCTAACTTGCTTTTACAGTTCTCAAGTGGGAGACTAAGGCTTCAAACCCTTCTAGAGCATTGTAGTCTTTCACCCTTTCCTCGTAACTCTTAATGAAGTTATTTTTGCTTGAACCATAACTCATGAATTTGGGGTGATGGGATCTTACATGTCCTTGATTACTCTGATGTAGGCTTCCGGCACGCTCTTCGCCTCCAGGCACCTCCATAGCACCTCTCTAGGGACCTTGTCATACGCCTTCTCCAAGTCGATAAACACCATGTGCAGGTCCTTCTTCTTATCCCTGAACTGTTTCACCAATCTCCTGACGAGGTGGATAGCTTCTGTAGTGGAGCGACCCGGCATGAAACCGAACTGGTTCACGGATATGGATGTCATCTCCCTCACCCTCGCCTCGACCACCCGCTCCCAAACCTTCATGATATGACAGTTATATCAAATATTAACTTGTTTCATGAAAGAAAAATTTAACTTTAAGGGCAAAAAAGTCCGTTGATATTTTGAGGATATTTTTGTCACTCAACATTTAGCTTCTAAATATTCATGCTTTTATAATAACTAATATCTATAAACGTGTGTTACACGTTAATAATGGTACATGGTGATTTAAATATTTATTTATATGAAGGAATAATAAAATATAATTAATGAGAGAATTTTTTGTATAATAATACAACAATCTTCTAAATGCCAAAAATATTATTATATTAGCATAATACATGAATTTAAAATAAAAAAATATCATCAATACTTAAATGATCAATTTTGTCATGTTAGTGTGATGACCCAAAAGGTCATCAATTGTTTTAGAAATAAATTCTGTGCCCCGAGACCTTAAAACCTCCTTTTTATCTCACCTCGATTTACGTGCATAGTTCGGGCGTTTAGCCTGAAAGCCATTATGTGAAAATCTGTGAAAAATAATGAATTTTGCCTTTGAAATGAATTTAGGTTGATTTCGGTCAATATTTTGGGTAAACGAACTCGAACCCGTGATTTGACGGTTCCGGAGGATCCGTAGGAAAATATGAGACTTGGGGGTATGCCCGGAATCGAATTTCGAGGTCCCAAGTCCGAGAAATAAATTTATAAAAAAAAATATTTTTGGGAATATATATGAGTTTTTGGAAATAAAATATGTTTGAATTTGATGGTATCGGGCCCGTATTTTGGTTCCGGAGCCCCATATATGTTTGGAATAATAATTTGGTTGAATTTGTAAAATTTGGTATAGATCGGAATTGGCTTGGTATAAAACGTATTTAAAGTTGATGAATTGGAAATTTTGGTGTTCTTGGATGATTTCATGGAATTGGGGTTTAATTCATAGTTTTGATGTTATTTTGATGATTTGATAGCACGAACAAGTCCGTATGATATTTTTAGGTTGGTGTCCATGTTTGGTTTGGATCCCCGAAGGCTCGGGTGAGTTTTGGATGGGCCACGGAGTGAAATTTGCACTTAGGAAATTGCTGGTATGTTGCAAGTCTGCAGGATTTGCGAAGCCTGGCACGCAAATACGAATAAAGCATCGCAAATACGAAAGAAGGCATGTGCAAGCTTGATCTCAAATGCGATCATTTGGGTCGCAAATGCAGAGGGCCCTAGTTGCAAATGCGAAGCCTGCCTCGCAAATGCGAACCCCTCAGAAATGTGGGGTGGTCGCAAATGCGATAAAAATCTTCACAAATGTGAAGATAGCAGTCTTCTAAAGGGTTCGCAATTGTGACATCTGCGACCTGCAAATTCATAACTTAGCCGAAAATCTTTCATTTTTCAAACCCTTTCAAAACCTTAACATCTTTGGGTGATTTTTCAAAGGCAAGTACTCTCCCAAATTGATTGTAAGTCATTTCTAACTCGTTATTATTAATCTTTAACGTCTTTTCTCATGGTTTCAACTCAAAATCAAAGATTTTCATGGGAAAAATTGGGTGTTTTGGCTAGAACTTAGGTTTTTCAAATTTTTTAGGATTTGGACCTCGATTTGAGGTCCGATTTCAAAATAAATATATATTTGAGTTCGTGGGTGAAAGGGTAATAGGATTTTGGTTCGAACCTCGGGTTTTGACATGTGGGCTCAGGGTCGATTTTTGATTTTTTGGGAAAAACTCTAGAAAATCTATTTTCTTTCATTATAATTGATTCATTTAGCATTTATTGATATAGTTAAGTAACTTATGGCTAGATACGAGCGAATTGGTGATGGAATCAAAAGGCAAAGAGGTAGTTGAGGCTTGAATTGTGTTCGTGACATCGAGGTAAGTGTTTAGTCTAACCTTATCTTGAGGGATTAGGAGTTGTGTCTTATTTGATATGTATTAACTGTGGAGTACGACATATAGGCATGGTGACGAGTATCTATATGTCGGTGTCAAGCATGCCCGTGAGTCTTGTATTGTAATTATTGTGACTCCATCGTGGTTTATTCATGCTTAATATGATGATTTGTGTTATAGTTCCCTTGCCGGGATGTTATTATTACATTCTTGTTTTCTTGTCGGGATGTTGTTGTTATATTATTGTTCCCTTGTCGGGATATTGTTGTTATATTTTTGTTCCCTTGTCAGGATATTGTTGCTGTATTATTGTTCCCTTGCCGGTATTCTTCTATGAATGATTTTGATATATGAAATGGGAGCGGGTTGCACGCCTGCAATGGTAATATATGAAATGGGAGCGGGTCTCACGCCTGCAGCGAGATATATGAAATGGGAGCTGGTTGCACGCCTGCAATGAGATATATGAAATGGGAGCGGGTCGCACGCCTGAAACGAGGTACATGAAATGGGAGCGGGTTGCACGCCTGCAACAAGAAAGAAATAAAAGTGAATATTGTGCTTGTTTTCCTCATTATTGTTGGCAACTAAATTATTGGTTCTTTACATTTCTCTTTGGTATTTTGTTGTTATCCGATAGTCCCTGTAGCATGTCTCTCCCTCCCCATCTTTAACTGTGAATATCTGTTTTTATTTTTCGCTGTAGATAATTTAACTGCACAGGTTTATTTGGTAGTCTTGTCCTAGCCTCGTCACTACTTCGCCGAGGTTAAGTTAGGCACTTACCAGCACATGGGGTCGATTGTGCTGATACTACACGCTGCACTTTGTGCAGATACTGATACATGTGTGTTTGGACCGCAGTGAGGGTGTTGTCTATAGTCCATTCAGGCGACCCGAGATGGTCCTGCAGGCATCCGCAGGCTTTGGCGCCTCCTTCTATCTTCCTCTACGGTTTCATCTATGTATTTCTAAAACAATTTGTATTTATTTTTTGGACCTTTATTTGTAGTACTCTTAGACAGTCTATGAAATTGTGACACCAGATCTGCGTAGCTTTGAGTTATGGAATTGTGTTGGAAATATTTGAATCATTACATTTCTTTTCTTTCGGTTATTTAATTCCGTTGTTTATATGATGCTGTTCACCATTGTCGAAGGATTAAAACTAAAGAAAAAAGGTTAAGTAATTGAAACAATTGGCTTGCCTAGCTTCCATTATTAGGCCCCATCACGACCCTCGAGGGTGGAAAATCTGGGTCGTGACCGTTAGTTGAATAATTATGTATTATAGTTTAAAATTATTTAATATGATGGTATCTTAATGAACACTTCTTTGTGAATAATATTTTTTGTGTGTATGTTTCCTCCTAATGCTTAGATTGCTCTGCCTTAACCAGAACTCTTGTTGTCAATCTTGATATCTCTCTTGAAAGTGAAACGTACAGTTGTTCGTGAAAGAAAATATAATGCGGTAAATATAGTCCAATATTTAGGATGATAGTCCTTGTGCTTTATTTATTATATTTGAAAAATATAAACATACTAAAAGTTATTTTCACACAAATTTAAAAGGATATTTCTTAGTTTTGGAAGGCGAAAGTTGAAATCACGGATAAGAATATACTTAGAAGCACATTGGCCAATATCATAATTTTTGCATGTATGACGTTATTGTCAAAACTTTTATATACCATCTGCGTGCTATTACATAAGCTACTCGGCATATTTAACTTTCCAGTAGCATGACGGGCTTATTTTTCCTCAAAATCACCTATATACAATGAAATATCAATTTTAACTTAGTCTATTATATAAACGGTGATACTAAGAAATAATAAACTTGATAACAAACATGTATGGTAGAAGGCCATTTGGTATTAAAGTATTTAAGCATTCTTCTTAATAATAATTATTGGTATCATTTTCTGCTGAGTCAAAAATAAAAAAACATTTTATTTTTACTTTAAAATTTTTCAATCAAACTTTTATTTAGTTGACAACATATTCATTTATGCTAGCTAAGATATATTTTTAATTCAATCAAGCGATTAGCACAAATTACGTTTTAATGTAATGATAGAAATATTTTTATTATTAAATGCACTACTAGTACCATTGGGGTTGATAACCAAGTGTTCAGGAAGAACCAAATCACATTTTATTGGATGCTCTTCTTCGTTTTTAATACACAGCAAGAAGATGCTGGGATCTGTTCTTACTTTATATTTTTTGTAGTTGAATCTTTCACATTAGAGGCCAGAAGTATAACTTTGGCAAGCTAGCTTTTACACTCTTTGCTTTTGTCGATTGTGGAATTACTGGTAGTTTTTGACATAAATCTCATCCCAAACCATTAATTTTCTACCAAATATTTTATTAATATCCAATATATCTCTAGAACCAGACAATTATTTTGATCGTTTGACACTTAGCCATAAGTGCTTCATCTCATATTAGCAATTTTACTTTCCTTATGAATTAAGCACCATCGCTCTGGTTTAATATATTTGTGATGGTTATTTAAGTTGTTTGAAGAGGTATATCAAATATAAAATGGGTGGCCTCACAATAAAATCGTTGTTGGTAAATCACTTGCTGTTATTGCTAACAGTGTTATGCCTCTTGATATTATATTTTTCAGTAATGCGTGACGTGAAAATATTATTTCGATTCCGTCGGATGCATCTACAAAGAATAATTTCGTTATAACAAGTCAACTCTTTATAATATAGTCTTGAAAGCTTGTTCTTGTTTAGAATTTAGCATTGATTGTGCTTCCTCCGACACTTGTATAGCATTTTGATTTTTATGAATTTATTAACCTTTTTAGTTTGTATTCTAACGCTCTTTTTATGGAATAAATTTATGTATCCTATTTTTTTTTTTAAACTTGAATATGAGTTTTACTCATATGATGAATTTAAAAAATAATTGAATTGGATTCTCTTGCTAAAAAATAATCAAAATATTTAATTATTTGGTTTTAACATCAAAAATAATTTATTCTATGTCGATTCAGACCTTAATATTAGTTCATCTCTTGTTATGAATATTTAATCTTTATTATAATTTTATCCACTATAAATTTTATTTTCAAAGAGTGAAATATTGATATGACATTTCACTTTTGGATCTTTATATTTATAGAATCATTAGTGATACTGACTCTTACCAACCATTTTTTCTCTTTCTCACACATTCATATTCTTAAATATTTTCTTATTTGTTGTTCAAAATTGGGTATTTTTCAATATTCACAAAAAAATGATTCAAAAAATATTATTTGAACAAGAAAATAGTTTAAATATAATATAAGAATATATTATCGTGGGGGTATTTTTTTTCTCAATTTCAACACTTTATGCATCACATTTAATATTACTTTTATTTTTTCTTGGTGTTGGACATTATGAAGTGGTAATGTATTGTCAATACAGAGGATTCTTATGAAATTGATTTTATTAAACCTTTCTATATATTTTAATAATAGCTTAATAGACAAAATTTCATTAATTTTATTATTTTAAATCTATACTATATTAAAAGCACGAAGGTCCTTAGCGAAATGTTGTTGGTCTTTTTTGCCCTTTAAAAATAAATTTCACATCAGACAAAATTATCATTTAATTATTCACCTAATATTTAGAATTTTCAAATAAATTAAATTTTAGCTATTAAACTTTTCCTTATTTGAATTAAGTCAAAATCCTAATATCTAGGACTTAAAACTCATTAAGATATTACGTTTAATAAAGTTTCTTTTTCATCTTCAATTTACTTCTACTTCCATAAATAAGAAATCGGAGAATTAATTATATTGATCAAATAATAACAATGTACTATATATTTTGTTCGGAGTGCAACCTTACCCTTGCCGATAACATGAGCAAAGTAATTTATTAAAGCTTACCAAACTATTTTTTACGTGTTCTTTTCTTTGGGTATATATCTATATCTATACTATTTTAAAAGTACGACGGCCTTAGCGAAATGTCGTTTGCCTTTTTTACCCTTAAAAAATATAGTTCACATAGGATAACATTGTCATTTAATTATTCTCATAATATATTAGGACTTCAAAAACAATAAAAAATTTACTCATTCCTTATTTGAACTAGGTAGAAAATTATAATATTTAGAACTTTAATATGGAACAGCTTTATTAGGTAACCTTAATTTGCTAAACGCATTGTAGTGAGATTTCCATGTTTGTCTCCATTTCTAACTTTGTTATAGTTAATTTCAATTGTTTTTGAACTAACTTAATTAGATTATTAATAAATTTATTAGTTAAAATGTAATATCATTATAACCAGTAAATATATAAAATTTACCACATACTCATTAGTTTTATGTCATCTATGCAGTTAAATTTGAGTATTGTATTCCTAATTATACAAAATTAATAATTATATTTAAGTTAGGAAAGTACATCTATAAGGATTTAATACATTAGTGATCATTATATGGATTTAAGTTGTATAATATTCATACTTGATTTATAAATCAGTAAAATATTATTGGGTGGTGGTACGCCTACCACAAAATATGACAAATGGGATCAGGTTGCACGTCTGCAACGAGTTGTGAACCAAGAATGAAATCTGCCTTGTTTTCCTTATCCTTGTTAGAAGTTGAATTTTGGATTCCTGATAAATCTCTTGAGATTTTGCTTTATCTGTTATTGCCGGAAGCATGTTTCCCCCTCCCATCTTTATTTGTTTATTTCTGCTTTACTTTCCGTCGTATATTATACAACTGCACAGGTTTATTTGGTGGTTTGGTCCTAGCCTCGTCACTACTTCGCGGGGGTTAGGCTAGGTACTTACCAGCACATGGGATCGGTTGTGCTAATACTATACTCTGTGCTCTTTTGCACAGATCCAGGTACTGGACAGCAGCAGTAGCTTGGGAGTTAGCCTTTAGTCCACCGAGTCACCGAGGTAGCCTTGCAGGCGTCCACAGGTCTGGCGTCTCCTCTATCTTACATTTCATCCTGTTATCTCATGTTACGAGACAGACATTGTTACTTTCTTTCAAACGGTTGTATGTAGTAAATCTTAGTAGTCCGTAAGTATTATGACTCCAGTTCTGGGTAGAGGCAAATGTGGATTTTTCCTTATTGATTTGGTTTATATCGTTCAAGTCTTCCGCTAAATTTCGAATTTCGCTGTTGTTTGATTATCTATTTCCCGTTAATTACATTGGTAAAACTGGATTGTTAATAAAAATAGTTATGGATTATCAATGTGTGGCTTGCCTAGCTTCTATGAGTAGGCATCATCACGACCCCCGAGGGTAAGAAATCTGGGTCGTGATAAGTTGATATCAGAGCTCTAGGTTACATAGGTCTCACAACTCACCGACAAACTTAGTAAAGTCTGAGGGATCGGTATGGAGACGTCTGTATTTATCCCCCAGAGGCTACAGAGTTAGGAAAAGTTTCACTTCTATTCTTTCCTGTCGTGCAATTTTTGTTCTCTCAGTGTTAAATTGAAACCTCTACTCTTGTCCTTTCGCGAATGGAGAGGTCATGTACCGCTTCTTCGGCCGAGCAGCAGCACAGACCAGTGATAGATCATCTACGTCTTTGGAGGCTTTGTGGAGATTGGATGAGTTTCCCCAAGCTCTTCACTATTACTTTCAGCGGTGCATCTTCTGAGGATTCCCAAAATTATCTATACAGCTGTCATGAGGTTCTCAGAAACATGGGGATCGTGGAGACCAATGGGGTCGATTTTGCTACTTTTCGCTTGTCTGGATCCTCCAAGACCTGTTGGAGAGATTATTGATTGGCTGGACCAGTCGGATCGCCAGCTTCTACTTGGGAGCTATTCACACACCTATCCCTGGAGAAGTTTCTCCACATCACTCAGACAAAGGTATTATAAGTGGAGGTAGAGGTATTAGAGGTGGAGGTAGAGATGCTAGAGGTGGAGGTAAAGGTATTAAAGGTGGAGGTGCATATATTGTTCTGGTTTGTGATAGAGGTGCTTCAGTGTTATTTTATCCAGGGTCTACGTATGTGTATGCATCATCTCATTTTGCACCGTGACTGGTCATGCCTAGAGATTCATTGAGTGTTCCTATTTATGTGTCTACATTGGTGGGTGACTCTATTGTGGTCGATCGAGTCCATTGGTCGTGTATGGTGGTGATTGGAGGTTTTGGGACTCATGTTGATTTGCTTCTTCTGGTCATGGATGAATTCAGTGCTATATTGGGATGGACTGGTTATCACCTTACCATACTATCTTGGACTGCCATGCTAAGACTGTGACCTTAGCTTTACCGGGTATGCCTCGTTTAGAGTGTAAAAGGACTTCTGGTCACCGCAGTGTTATATCGTATGTGAAGGCTTGCGTATGGTCGAGAAGGGGTGTTTGGCCTATTTATCCTATGTTCGTGATTCCAGTGCTGGGGTTCCCTCAATCGATTATGTTCCCGTTGTTTGTGAGTTCCTTGATATTTTTCTTTCAGACCTGTCGGGTATGCCACCCGACAGGGATATTGACTTCTGCATTGATCTGGTTCCGGGCACTCAGCCTATTTTTATCCCACCATATTGTATGGCCCCGCCGAAGTTGAAGGAGTTAAAGGAATAATTGCAGGATTTGCTTGAGAAGGGTTTCATTAGACCTAGCGTCTCACCTTGGGGTGCACCGGTGTTATTTGTCAAGAAGAAGGATGGGTCAATGAGAATGTGTATTGATTACCGGCAATTGAATAAGGTAACGATCAAGAATAAGTATTCACTGCCGAGGATTGATCATTTGTTAGACCAGCTTCAGGGTGCCAAGGTATTTTCCAAGATTGCCTTGCGATCTGGCTACTATCAGTTGAGGATTAGGGCATCCGATGTCCCTAAGACAGCTTTCTGCACTCGGTATGGGCATTATGAGTTCTTGGTTATGTCATTCGGGTTGACAAATGCCCCAGCAGGTTTCATAGACTTGATGAACCGAGTGTTCAGGCCTTATTTGGAATCATTCGTGATAGCCTTCATTAATGATATATTGATATATTCCCGCAGCCAGAAGGAGCATGTGTAGCACCTTAGAGTGGTTCTTTAGACTCTGAGGGACAATCATTTATATGCCAAGCTATCTAAGTGTGAGTTCTGACTGAGTTCAGTTGTATTTGTGGGTCACGTTGTGTCAGTAGAGAGTATTCAGGTGGAACCAAAAAAGATTGAGGTAGTCAAGAACTGGCCTAGATCAGCATCAGTTACAGAGATTCGGAGTTTCTTGAAGTAGGCAGGCTACTATCGTCGATTCGTGGAGGGGTTTTCATCTATTGCTACCCCGAGGATCAGGTTGACCCAGAAGGGTGCCCATTTCAGATGGTCGGATGAGTGTAAGGCGAGCTTTCAGAAGCTCAAGACAGCTCTGACTACGGCACCGGAGTTGGTTTTGCCTACAGGTTCAGGGCCCTCTACAGCTTGTTGTGATGCTTCTGGTATTGGGCTTGGTGCAGTGTTGATGAAGGATGGCAAAGTCATTGCCTATGCTACAAGGCAGTTGAAGACTCATAAGGAGAACTATCTGGTTCATGATGTGGAGTTGGCAGCCATAGTTCACGCATTGAAGATTTGGAGACATTATCTGTATGGCGTGGCATGTAAAGTGTTCACAGACCACGAGAGTCTTCAGTACTTGTTCAAGCAAAAGGAGTTGAATTTGAGGTAGAGGAGGTGGTTGGAGTTGTTCAAGGATTTTAATATCACCATTTTATAATATCTCGGAAAGGCCAATGTTGTGGCCGATGCTTTGAGTAGGAAGTCAGCACATTTCATTCTTATGGCAGTCTCCTGCTCTTCTGAGAGGTTAGCTGAGATCTAATTTTGAGAGACTGTTCGCCTTCACGGTGTGCCCGTATTTATCATTTCGGACTGGAGATCCATTCAGCGAGAGTTGGGCATACAGGTTGAGTTGAGCACCGTATTTCATCCCCAGACGGACGGTCAGTCTGAGCAGACTATTCAGATCTTACAGGATATGCTCCAAGCTGGTGTTATTGACTTTGGGGGTTCGTGTGATCAGTTCTTGCCTTTAGCAGAGTTTGCGTACAACAACAACTACTAGTGGAACATCAAGATGGGACCTTATGAGGCTTTAAATGGTAGGCGGTGTTGGTCTCCTGTTGGATGGTTTGAGCCGGGAGAGGCTCGGTTGTAGGGTATGCATCTAGTTCAGGAGGCCTTGGATAAGGCCAGGATCATCTAGGATATGCTTCGTTCAGCTCAGTCCAGGCGAGAGAGTATGCATACCGTAAGGTTCGAGATGTGGCTTTTATGGTTGGTGAGCGGGTATTGCTCCGAGTGTCGCCTATGAAGGGCGTGATAAGGTTTGGGAAGAAGGGCAAGCTTAGACCTAGGTTCAATGGGCCGTTTGAGATTCTCGATCGAGTGAGAGGTGGCTTATAGACTTGCTCTGCTGCCGAGCTTATCAGTCGTACAGCCAATGTTTCATGTGTCCATGCTTCGGAGGTATCATGACGATCCAGCCCACGTGTTAGATTTCAGCACTGTCCAGTTGGACAAGGACTTGTCTTATGAGGAGGAGCCAGTAGCTATTCTAGACCGACAGGTTCGTTAGTTGAGATCCAAGAGTTTCCCTTCTGTTCGTGTTCAGTGGAGTGGTCGGCTGAGGCATCGACTTGGGAGTTCGAGTCTGATATGCGGAGCCATTAACCTCATCTTTTCCCGACTCAGGTACTTCCTTCTTCTGTCCGTTCGAGGACGAACAATTATTTTAGAGGTGGAGAATGTGACGAACCAAAGGGGTCATCACCTATTTTAATTAATTTTGTACTTCCAAGGCCTTGAAAACCTCATTTAGAGTCGCCTCGATTTGCGTGCGTAGTCCGGGCGCGTAGCCAGAAAGTTTAAGTATGAAGTTCTGTGAAAAATGCCAAGCTTTGATATTAAAATGAATAAATTTGACTTTGGTCAATTTTTTGGGTAAACGGACCTGGACCCGTGATTTGACGGTCCTGGAGGTCCGTAGGAAAATATGGGACTCGGGCATATGCCCGGAATCGAATTCTGAGAAATGAATATTTAAAAAAAATTGTTTTTCTGAAATTGTTAAGGAAAAATTGAAATGATATTTGATTGGAACGTGTTGGTATCAGGCCCGTATCTTCGTTCCGGCACCCGGTACTGGTCTATATGTGAATTAAGATATTTTTGTGAAGTTTGGTTAAAATCGAACGTCGTTTGACATGTTTCGAACTCAAAATTCTAAATCTGGAATTTGATGAAGTTTTGGAAAAATGCTTTGAATTTGAGGTTTAAATTGTTAATAATGATGTTAGTTAGGCGATTTGATCGCACGATTAAGTTCGTATGATGTTGTTGAGTTAGTACATGTGTTTGGTTAGGAGACCCGAGGGCCTGGGTGTATGTCAAAGTTGTTTCGGGATGGTTTTAGCCTTAGAAATGTTGCAAATCTGCTATCTGCTGTTGTCCAGTTGTTTGTTCTATCCGATCGCATAGCGTTGTTCGCGATCGCATAGTGTAACTTGTTCGGGGTTCATTTTGTTGTATGCGATCGCATGGATACTTCCGGGTCACATAGTGGTAAGTTGAGAAGCCCTTTATTTTCCTCTACGCGATCGCATAGCTCTGTTCGCGATTGCGATGCCTGAACTATTTCTTCAATGTGATCGCATACTTTCTCAGCAATCGCAATTCACAAAAATAAACCAAACCTAAGAGTAGAGCCAGTTCCCTCTATGCGTTCGCAATGCCCATTCTGCGATCGCAATGGCCAACCTTCCTATCCCTATGCGATCGCATGACCTTCTTCGCGATAGCATAGAGCATTTTTCTACCCAGTTATTTTTAAACTTCAGAAACAGTAGCTACGGGATTTCACCAAGTTTTCACAAAAACCTTTCTTCTCCAAGCTCTTAGGCGACCATTGAAGCAATTCTCTACCAAAACCTCTTGGGTTAGTAATTCTTAGCTTATTTTCTTCCATTTCCTGCAATATCTATTGAAATTCTAGGCCTAAACCATGTGATTTAAGGTAGAAAATTGGGTATTTGGGTAGAGTTAGGGCTTTTTTGTATTTCTTTATTTAGACCTTATTTTGGAGTCGAATTTGAAAACAAAGTACATATTCGGGCTTGTGGGTGAATAGGTGATTTGGTTTTGGTCCGAACCTTATTTTTTACCAAGCGGGCCCGAGGTCGATTTTTGGGATTTTGGGAAGAATGCTTGGAAAGCTATAATTGGGCATTGGGTTCGGATTGTTTAGCATTTATTGATGTATTGAAGTCATTATTGTATAGATACAATCGATATGGAGCCGAATTTGAGAGGAAAAGCGGTAATTGAGGATTGATTTTGGCCATAAAAGTTCGAGGTAAGTGTTTGGTCTAACCTTAGCTTAAGGGATTAGGAGTTGAGTCCTATTTGCTATGTGGTAATTTTCGAGTACGACGTATAGGCATGGTGACGAGTATCTATACGTTGGTGTCTAGCATGACCGTGAGTCTTTAAATTGTGAATATCTTGATTTCATTGTACTTCTCTTGCCTTGGTGATGATTTCTATTTGTTGTGAAAAGCTTGTGAAAGGAAATTGTGACCTATGAACATCGAGGAGCATTGGCTCAAGTTATATTACAATTGTGAATGTATATGAAATAGTTGAAACCTTTGGAGCATTGGCTCAAGTGATAGAGTGAGATATGAAATAAAAGTGAAAGGAAGAGAAAGAGTAATTAAATTGTTCCCTTGCCGGATATTGTTTCTTATTGTTTTTCCCCTTGCCAGAACGTTGATATTATTGATGTTGTACCCTTGACGGGATTTAATTGCTTTAATTATGTTCCCTTGCCGGGATATCTATTATTATTTTGTTTATTTCCTTGCGCCATTGTTTGTGATTGTTGCTTGGGTGAGGAAGAGTGTTAAAGCACGAAGGGTGATGCCGTGCATTGTTTGTTCATTGTGAGGAAAGAGTGGCACAAAGGGTGATGTCGTGCATTTGTCCTTGATTTTCCCTGATTCTTGTTGATAATTGAGTTGCGTTGTTCTTTACGTTTATTTTACTGATTTCCTGTTTTTACCTGACTTTATGGTGATGCCATTGATTCCTTTTGCCCTAGTTGCTTTGTAATTGTTGCTTGGGTGAGGAAGAGTGTTAAAGCAGGAAGGGCGATGACGTGCATTGTTTGTTTATTGTGAGGAAAGAGTGTAAAGCACAAAGGGTGATGTCGTGCCGCATGATGTACCATTTCATGCCAATTCTAATGATTATATGTAAGGAAAGAGAGTAAAAGCACGAAGGGTGATGCCGTGCATATTTTATTATATCATTGCTTGGTGAGGATGAGAGTAAAAGCACGAAGGGTGATGCCGTGCATATTTTATTATATCATTGCTTGGTGAGGATGAGAGTAAAAGCACGAAGGGTGATGTCGTCCACATTTTTATCATATCATTGCTTGGTGAGGATAAGAGTAAAAGCACGAAGGGTGATGCTGTGCACTTATTGCTGTTTGTTATGATTTCTTGTTGTTATTCGTTCAAGTGCATTAATTGTCTTATTCCACTATTACTACGATTCTTATGTTGACATTTCCTTATTGGGATACTTGTTATTATTGGGTCAAGGTATCCTTGCGCAACAGTACGCCTTGAATTTATGTTATAATTGCTACATGTTTATGTGACTTAATTGCGTAATTGACCTTAATTTCTACTTGTCATTATTTATTTTTCCTCAGTGATTCATAATTTTTGTGTACTTGTTGTCCTATGAATTCGTATTAGTTGTTGCATTTGTCGGAGTAAATTTCATTTGGAAGAGCCGTTGATATAATGAAATGGGAGCGGGTGGTGCGCCTACCACGAGATTTAATAAAATGGGAGCGGGTGGTATGCCTACCACAAGATATGAGAAATGGGATCGGGTTGGACGCATGCAACGAGTTGTGAACCGAGAATTAAATCTGCCTTGTTTTTCTTATCCTTGTTAGAAGTTGAATTTTGGTTTCTTAATAATTCTATTGAGATTCTGCTTTATCTGTTATTGTTGGAAGCATGTTTTCCCCTCCCATCTTTATTTGTTTATTTCTGCTTTACTTTCCGCTATATATTATACAACTGCACAGGTTTATTTAGTGGTCTGGTGCTAGCCTCGTCACTACTTCGCTGGGGTTACGCTAGGCACTTACCAGAACATGGGGTCCGTTGTACTGATACTACACTCTGTGCTCTTTTGCACAGATCCAGCACTAGCTTGCGAGTTAGCCTTCAGTCCACCGAGACACCGAGGTAGCCTTGGAGGCGTCTGCAGGCCCGGCGTCTCCTCTATCTTACATTTCATCCTGTTATCTCAAGTTAGTAGACGAACATTGTTACTTTCTTTCAAAAGGCTGTATGTAGTAAATCTTAGTAGTCCGTGAGTATTGTGACTCCAGTTCTAGGTAGAGGCATATGTGGATTTTTCCTTATTGATTTGGTTTATATTGTTCAAGTCTTCCGCTAATGTAACGACCCTACCGGTCGTTTTGATCCCTAGCACGTCGTTCAGTAGTCTGAGGCCATGAACAGTTTCATTTCAGGTATTATGACTTGTATGCGTGGTCGGAATTAAATTTCGGGAAGTCCAGAGTTGATTTGGGTAGAGAATTCTTATTTCGGAAGCTTAAAGTTGAAAGAATGAACTAGGATTGGAATTTTGAGTAAACGACCTCGGAATCAGATTTGAAGGTTCCAGCAGGTTCGTATGATGATTTCGGACTTGGGCGTATGCCCCGATTGGGTTTTGCCCCGAGTGGAAGTTAGCATTTTGGAAGAAATTTCATAAGTTTTTGGTTTGAAGTGCATTTCAGTGTTATCAATGTCCGTTTGGGATTCCGAGACTATGAATAGCTCTGTATGGTGATTCTGGAGTTGGGACCGCGATCTTAAGTGAATTCGGAGGTCCGTAGGTCATTTTGAAGCCATTTGGCTAAAGATAGAAAGTTGAAGGTTTTTGAGAAGTTTGAGCGGAAGTGGACTTTTTGATATCGGGGTCGGAATCCAATTCCGAAAGTTGTAGTAGGTTCGTAATGCCGAATATGATTTGTGTGTAATATTTGGAGTCAATCGAACGTGATTTGATAGGTTTAAGTATCGAAAGTAGAAGTTGGAAGTTCTAAAGTTCATAAAGCTTAGATTGGAGGTTGATTCGTGATTTTAGCATTGTTTAATGTGATTTGAGGCCTCGAGAAAGTTCGTAACGTGTTTTGGGATTGGTTGGTAGGTTTGGTTGAGGTCCCGGGGGCCTCGGGTGGATTTTGGGTGGTTAACAGATCAAATTTGGAAGTTGAAGAACAGCTGAAGGAATGTGGTTGCCGGTATTTTCGCTTCTGCGGTAGAGTGACCGCATAAGCGGAAGGGGAGCCGCAGAAGCGGTTTTTGATCAAGGGCATCAGAACCGCAGATGCGGTCAAGGTTCCGCAGAAGCGGGACCGCATATGCGGAAAAGAAGTCGCAGAAGTGGAAGAATGCATTATAGAGGGGACCGCAGATGCGGTCAAAGTTTCGCAGAAGAGGGACCGCATCTGCGGAAGGAGCATCGCAGAAGCAAGAAAGGGCAGCTTGGGAAAGAGCCGCAGAAGCGGCGTTTTGAGTGCATAAGCGGAAGTACCTGGAGGTAGCAAGGTTGTTTTAAATCGTGGGTTGAGTTCATTTCTCTCATTTTTCATGGCTTGGGGCGATTTTGGGGGGCTTCAAGAGGGGATTTTCGTCATCAATGATTGAGTTTTGGAGCATGGTGCATCAAGTAGAGTCTTTGGAAGGGCGGGGAATGGCGGTTTTGAGTCTTCGGAGCTAGGTGAGTCTCATTTCTAATCTAGTGAGGGGGTATTTACCCCATAGGTGAGTTAAATTGGTTATATGCTCCTATTTGTGGGGGCTACATACGCACGAGGTGACGAGAGTCCGTGCGTAGCTACTATTATGCTATTATTCGGGTAGTCTAGGACCCAAAAGCATGTTGTATTTGGATTAATTGTGAACCCATTGATGACATGAATTGCTTAAATCACATTAAATTTATAAATGGATTTCTAAAAAAGACTTAAGCTTCGTTTTCTTAAATTATTTAAAGAGAATTGGCCTTTCTTGGATAATTGCACCATGTTAACTTCTTGACCGATTGTCTGTCTGTGTGTGTTTATTTTGGAACGGGCCGAACGCCTCGGCGGATTAATAGATGCATCTATAGGCGCGCCATCGACCCTCGGCAAGTGCACATTTATTTCTGTTGGATCGGACCGTCGCCTCGGTGTGATTTGCGCATGCTTGTGTTGCTGCCTGAACTTAATTAAGTTATTATTGCCCTTTTGTGGCTTAAAAATATTTGGATTATATTTCAAAGGAATTTTGGAAATTTTCCTATGAAAGAATTTCGTTTTCACTTGTTTCCTCTATCTGGATTAAAAATCATGCTTATAAAATAAATCCACTGTTTAATATATACATATTAAGGATGAATCATTATTGGACCATTAGAGAGCGTCAAAGTTGACCATCTCGTCTCTACTCCTTCGGGATTAGGCGGGGTACTCACTGAGTACACGTTGATTACATACTCATACTACACTTCTGTGCATTTTTGTTGCACATGCATAAATATACCTCCAGCAGCCTACTGGGCATAGCAACACAGATGTTTCTGGGACTAGGTGAGCTGCATCATTCGAGGCGACCGCAGTTAGTGTAGTTCCTTTCATCCTTTGTATTTTATTCCCTGTCCACCGTATTTCGGACTGAGGTTGTATTTTATTTTCCTTATCAGTAGTTGCTCATGTACTTGTGACACCGGATTCTGCGGATGTATTTGAATTTATTCGGAAATCTTACAAGTTGTTTAAATATTTCATTATTCATTCGGAGGAATATACCGAGTCTTGTTTAAATTGTATAAAAGAAACATTTTTAAAAATTATTATAACGAGAATTTAGTTAAGTATTCTAGTTGGCTTGCCTGACATCGGTGTCCGGCGCCACCACTACCCTTAATGGATTTTGGGTCGTGACAACATGGTATCAGAGCACTAGGTTCACGTCAGTCTCACGAGTCATGAACAAGTCTAGTAGAATCTCGCGGATCGGTACGGAGACGTCTGTACTTATCCTCAGGAGGCTATAGGGCTGTTAGGATTACTTCCCTTCTTTGTTTCCTTATCGTGCAGTTCGATTCCTTTGAGGCTTATGCCTTTGATTCCTTCCCACTCAATCTTACGCGACGCGAACGCTTGTTATAAATCAAAAATTGAAGGATTGCAATGGCACTACAAATGTGGTGCGGGATGATTTTCTCGGTATAGTTGATTGGACTATTATAGTCGCATTACATAGGGATATTATATTGTTTCAGCTCAGTAACAGAACTTCTAAGAGCCTTGAGGCTAGGCACATATTTCCATAATGTTTATGAGCGATTATTCCGCAGTGTTGTTGTGATGGTAGGGTGTTTGCCCACGTATCGGGGTAGTGAATGAATTGAAAGGAGGTTTACTCAGTGTATAATCAAGGGATTCAGTATTTTATTACCGGTAGGGGAAAGTCAAACGAACTGAGGATGGTCAAAAGTGGACCGGTGGAAGTAATGAAATGTGGTAATTGCAAGCGTGGTGGAGTTCTCCTCTACATTGGGGTGCTGTTGTTCTAATTGGACGTACTAAGTTTGTCGATGTTATAATCTGCTACAATTCGCCTTTATGGTAGGATATTGTGAAATAGTATTGGAGTTACGACTGTCAGATATCGCATGGTGCGATAGTTTAGGATTGAATCAGTATTTCAAATGTTGATGGTTTGAGAAAGACGACCTTCGGAAAAGTTTAAAGTTAGTAACAAATTGTGGATTCAAGTTCCAGGAAGATACATTTTATTAAGGCAACAAATGAGCAGCAAAAGATGAGAAAACATGTGGGAAATGTAAAGTGGAGTTTGGAACTTCTAAAGGGCCAGGTATAAGAAGCTTAGGTCGAGCAGCTGATTAAAGGAGCGAGTTTGCCCAAAGTGGGAGAGTGGCGGAGCTGTATAGGGCCTAGTAGTATGATAACTACGCGCCTAAAGATAGTTTGGAAGGACCTGGGATTTTAGCGACGGGCAATTGAAGTCTGCAGGTTTAATTCGAAGCATGGGTTGTTATACGGCAGGAGATTTGGTATGATGGAAAGGAGCTGCTTGAAATGAAGAAGGATGCAGCATAACTCGTAATTTTAAAGGTGTTGCCGCACATTTAATTGATGTCTACAAGGGATAAATGGACCGGCGCAGCTAGAAAGTGAGCTTGGACTCAGGATTTGGTTATTGATGACATGGTGATTGTATCTCGTGCAGCAGCATTGGAAGGTGTCGGGAGGTGATTTCCAAGGGTGGGTTATTTCCCCGTGAGCAGGTTAGCGGTCGCGTGGTTGGTAAAGCTTCTACAAGGAATTATATTGGTTATCCAACAAAGAGATCGATCGTGCGAATGTGGATGATGATCCCGAATACGAAAGATGGGGATTTACATAAGGATTCCGAGAATTTGCGGTGCATGATTGCGGAAGGTTATGGTAATAAGAGGTAAAGAATTCGGGTGAATTCCAGAATTGTGTGTTAATGGCTTCAAGCTAAGTGGGAGAGCCCCACCGCTTATGATTTGGGTTGCATGGTTAGCTACTTGTGAGGTTTCCAGTTATTAATACCTTGATGGGTTATCTCAGCTACGGAAAAAGACCATAAGTGGTGAATTGAGTAGATGAATTGTGGAATGCATGCTATGGTTGGCCTTGTTGGCTCATGTTCGAACTTGGGAAAAGATTCAGGATTTATGCCTCGTATAGATGCAGGTTTCAGAGGAAGTGATTTCGTCGGGTGCTTCGTCGAGAGGGTATTTGTGTGTTATAAGATTTATGGAGTGGATTAAATTTGGGACCAAGTCAGAGCGGGTGGCTCTCAGTAACGGTCCTAGTAAATTCAAGAGGTAAAGTGTGGTTCCTAATGATGTCGAGCTTATAGGTACAATTAAGAATCAAGCTTTGTAGCAGTTTATGAGAAGAGGCACAGAATGTTCCGACATGTTTGGCTTGTGGTGTAGCATTTGGGTGTTATGAAATAGTTCATGGGAATTGTGACAGCCTGGTCTCGTGATTCAAGGTCACTCGGGGTGAGTGTAGATGGAGTATGTTATGTGTTGAATGGAGTTAGTATTACTTCTAAGGCAAGCAAGGATAAATTAGAAGGAGGTAGAATGATTAGCCATAGTTGAATTGGCATATTGGGGTCAGCGATCAGTTCATTCCGCGTGATCAAGTTATGTGTACGATTTGTGGCGGTACGTGTGAGGCTTGTCGGCCGCCGTAATTGATGTTATTTAGAAGCATTCTTCTCTTATGGCTTGTTAAGTGGAAGCGGATTCCGGAAGGACTATGGTGGCCTGGACCACTGCTTAGAGATTTACACATCCTACGGTTATGGGAATTCACCTGTGTGTTGCTATGAGTCTCCTAAAGTGAGTTAAGTGAAAAGTTCGTATATGATGAAGTGTTAAAATATTAATGATTTCGGAGTTATGATGAAATCGTGTTCTATCGTATATTAGCACGTTGGGTGAAGTGAGTAGCATAGAAATTCGAAGTGAGGATTAAGGTTGCAGTTTGGTCCTGGTTAGGATGTCACGGGCTCGGATGAGCAAGGAAAGGGGTGAATTATTAAAGTAAATTGGTGTTGTTTTCAGCGCCACCTGAGATCGATGTTTTGTGAAAAAGGCTTTGCATCCTGGTTAAGGATTCTTGATCGCTTTTCGACGTTAGTGCGGCCGATGGTTTGGATAAGCGGACCCGTTATTTATTTTGGAAGATTGTAGGAGCGTGTCCCACGGGAAGATTGTATAAGTGTGACATGTAGTCAAATGATTGACTAAAGATTTAGACCAAGTATGAGGATTGTGGTAATATCATTAATTTGAGAATTTAGGCCTGGAGGGCACTTTGTTTATTGGGTTATGAACCGAGGAGGTTGCTCCGATTATGATGGTTATTCTTATGTGTTATGAGGAAAAGGGAGTTACTGTGGACCTTTGAAAGGTTATTAGCCAAGTGGGTGCAATCAAAAATCGGCCTGAGATCAATGGATTGATTTATATATGTGAACAGGTCTTTATATCAGGCCAGTTGTGTTCTTTTCAACGAGCATTCCCTATGGAGGAACAATCGGGGTGTTATTTTGTCATCAGCTATTCCAGGTAATGATGTATTGCGCCGTATGAGTTGTGAGATGGTTGGTAAACTCTTATATGTTAAGGTTCCGCGTGGCGATGATGTTATGTGAGCAGGATGGCTCTTGAAATTTAGATCTTGTATCACACCTCAGTTATGCTTGAGTTTTGTAGCCTATAGCGCTATGTGTTTTCTCAGGGATGGTATTATGCACTTAGCGTGCTTACGATCGAAATTCGATATTTTTATTGTAATGAGCAGATTTATCTCGTAGTGCAATCTCTTTATGTGATATCTATGTGTGGATCGGGTAGCACACTACCATGGGTATGTTATTTGGATCGGGTTGCACGCCGCAACAGTGTGATGTCAAGTCTGGTTTTCTATATGCTATTTTTGTGTGTTTCGCTTCTTATCTTCTAAGAAAAGTTCGTATTAGTGCGGGGGTTAGGTAATTCCTTCCAGAGTTTGATTTCCTGTTGGTGTCGTGTTCAGATTGGTGGCCTATTGGCACATTGTGGCGTCATATGAGACTTTTGATCGCATTTGGAGTGGCTTATTTCCTGAGCAGTTCGTACTGGGTGAGACAAGATTATGGGATTTAGGATCAGTGCAATCTGATTATATGAAGTATATTAAGGACCAAAGATCATTATTTGGTTCAGAATGTGGTAATGTTTCTTGTCAGAAGTATAGACCCAATGATTGGTTGACTCGGCAGTTGATTATGAATTTTGGCACATCTCATCCGTCGTGGCGGTATTGTAAGAGTTAGAGTAGACTTGCGTGTGGCATGAGGCACAATGGGAGCATCTGATTCGTTGAATTTTGGCTAAGTTGATCAGAAAATATTATCGTGGCCCTGTCGATTAAGCGTTGCAAAGCAAGAATTCGGCAAGGTTATGTAGTCATGTTAGGTACAGCGTGTGGTGAATGATTTGGCGATCTTATGTTGAAAAAATGCCTCACATAGAATTTCGGATGTTGGAATTGGGCTCTAAGGCTTATTTGCTTGAATAAAAGGGAATATCTTCAGTATTTATCGAGCTAAGGTGCTCAGCTAAGTTGTGGTAGCACGGGAAGGTGCACGAGGTTCTAAGCAGTGATTTCAGGGTACTTCAGTATAGTTCCCAGCACGTTCGAGGACAAACGTATGTTTAAGTGGGAGAGAATGTAACGACTCGACTAGTCGTTTTGAGCCCTAGCTCGTCGTTCAACAGTCTGAGGCCATGAAAAGCTTCATTTCAGGTATTATGACTTGTACGCGTGGTCGGAATTGTATTTCGGGAAGTCCAGAGTTGATTTGGGAAGAGAATTCTTATTTCGGAAGCTTAAAGTTGAAAGAATGAACTAGGATTGGAATTTTGAGTAAA
>MU675326.1:0-23087 GCA_026770625.1 Nicotiana glauca
CACAAATTATTGTAACAAAAATTATTTATTTTGACTTTGGAATTCTTTACTTGGGGTAAAAATCACGTGCTCACAATACTCAATCACCAAGAATATCGCATTGAGCATATTGAGACATACCTTTCACACATATTCTTGCAATACCAAATCCTTTGAAATAACAAATACTACATAAATCAAATTCCGGACTTAAAACATATGTGGGGACATCATGGGAGCTCAATTTCTAATAAGAGGGGGTTTTAGCCATACATACCTCAAATAGCTTTCCCTTAAGTTTTTAGAATACACCAACACCTCTTGCAATAACAATCTATAAGGAAATAGAGAAAATCTATTAATAATTAAAAAGATTACCCATGGTGTAACCCTCTTAGGAATTTCATCAAACACCTAACAAGTGAAGTAGACTACAAGGTTCTACAATGGAAATTCCTTCTTCCCTTATCCAATTTCATCAAGAACTACCCAAAATAGTTAATTAATCCCACATACTATAGCTTAGTGTCACATGCATGGCCCATGTCTAACCCCACAATATGTTTTTGAACTCGTAATCTCATATATGAAATATTAGAAGTAGGACTTACCCGGAAGATAGTGAGCTAGAGATTAGCATGCTTGATTCTTGAGGGTTTGTGCAAGTTTGGTGATTAGGAGGCTAGGTTCCTCTTTCTCTTTCTAAAATGCTCTCACATCTCTCTAGATTTATTGTAAAATAGTCTCAAATGAAGCCTTAAAGCTTATTTATCAAAGTGGGTTCGGATATGAAAATTTCCAAAAATGACCTATAGTATAGTCGAAATGTGGGCAGCATTCTTACAACATAATCATTATGCGATAGCATGATCGACAACATAATCAATTATGCTACAACATAATCAACATGCGACAACATAATGTTTTGCCCGACACTGCTTCACTATTCGATGCATATGCGATCCGCATGGTCATTTTTCGATCGCAAAGTTGGTCGCAAATCCAGCCTTTGGTAATTTGATCATAAACTTGGAATGTCCAAATGACGAACAGTTTGAAGCGTTGGAAACTAGACTCAAAGAACTTTAATTTATATGTTTTTAATTACATAAGGCCTTATATATATATATATATATATGTATATATATATATATATATGTATATATATATATATATGTATATATATATATATATGCTCGTTCAAAGTGGGGACTTGTGAGAACTCATTTGGAATTTTAGTCCATAAAAGAATTTTCTAACGTGACTTAGACTTAGGCCTCCCATTAGACCCCACATTACTTATTATAAGACTTATACAATTATTTACCAATTCCAATTGATGTCCATCATGTTGATAGCACATAAAAAATTATAATTAGTGTACATGGCACCACAAAATCCTAAATTACATAGTAAAATTTTTCGGTGCCTTACATTCTCCGCCCCTTAGGATCATTCGTCCTCGAATGAGGAGTAGAGCCTGCCCGAAACACTTAACATAACATATCTCTTTTCTAACCTACCTCAAGTCCCTGAATTTTGAATAAATCTTAAATTTTTTAGAAATTTCGGCAGCATCTCCTTTGTAACTAGGCATATCCACCTGTTAGAGAACCACCAAAACATCCTAACAACTCACCCACAACTCAACAAAGCTCCACAATGTATACTTCTATAGCACTAATCTCACCATTACAAGCGCTACATTATCATAATGATACCGGAACATGGACTGCACATTTTTAAATCATAACATCTAGAAGGTACCTTTCAAAGCAAAACCAACTGCTATACACAATCAAGAGAAAATATTTTATTACCACAACACTCTCGACCTTGAATGTGGCCTCTTATACCTATAGACTTTGCTGGAACATATTCATGGAAGCAATCACCCCCCCAAACTTACCTAACAAGGATGACAAGTAGATACCCTTCATAGGCAAACTACCCATTACCTCCACCTTTAGTAATTTCCACCGAAATGAGCACAAGGGATTTTCAACTACATTGTTATACATAGACATATGGAAACACATAATACATGCAGAACAACTCTGGGGAAACATCATACTCATAGCGCGGCCTAATGTGAACTACACTTATTTCACCTTCATTATCAATTCACGTAACATATTCAGGGGAAAATATTGGGAACAACCTGTTCGCCCTCCTAAATTTTGAATCTCTATGTGAACACCCATACTAAACCTTAGATGACCTTCAACGATTACATTAAGATGTGCTATCCTGAACTGGCCATAAAAATTACGTATCGAATATATGTGATCATACGAGGATGCTTCCTCTTTGACATGTTTGAACCTTCAATACCTAATAGATTTAATACAATGAGGAGCAACAGATTCAAGATCAGGCTAGAATTAGTTAGTAATCCATTTATGTGCTGAGGAGAGGATTTCATGAGGTTACATACTAAGAGACACGAGGATTTCTATTAATGATGCTAACATAGTTTAGTCTAGCTGACTACATCAATTAGCAGATAAATGAAGCATAGTGGTAGCTAATATTCTTAGATAAGGTGGATACCATGTATGTGAACTTGAGATTTTTAAATAAGTGATCAAGTAGGATACACCAGTTGTGTCCCTAGTTGTAAGGTAAGTAGTTGAGCTCAAATGGTAACATTCTTGCAACATGGGTGTGATTGAGGCTGCAAATGAAATACGTGGAATTTTATTACACTCCTAACAATAAGTGACAAGAGTACTCTATGCCACAATCGCATGAGGATGGATAAAAGTTATCTACTTATGAGATTATCATAATTCGAACAATCTAAACCTTCCAAAGGCAGTGGAATGTCAGAGGTAGCAAAATTCCCATACATGACAACGACGTTATCAATACTCCTAGAAGCCAAGTGAGCAGAGAGCCACATAACCTCATCAAATCCGACCCATTCATGAATTTTGAAAGGGGACACACTTTGGTTTGAAATCATGGCAATTTTAGGAAAATCATTACTTTTGAAACCCATGAGACAAAGCCCACGTAGTCCTAGAAAATGTCAACAATGGCAAAAAGTACTTAAAATCATTACGAGCTAGTATAGGATAAGGCCTCGAAGCGACCTATGAATAATTATGATAGGGTGAGAAGTCTTGATTCACTTATGGGAGAATAGTAACCTAAGTTATCTAGTCATATGGACAAGTAGAACAGGTAGATGAAAGTTTAGGAGAAAACCTCATAAGGGGTGCGGGCAATATCTTTTTATCCTAACAAAAGGAACATACCCCGGCCCTTGATGCCATAAGGCATAAAATTAAATTCACGAGGATAGTTACCAGATGAAAATATATAGTAAGGCAGCACAACTAAGAGCACCTCTTGGAATTGACAAGCTTAAACCGTGCTGAAGACATTAGAAGTCTTTAGAAAATGGGAAATTTGCCCACTCTCAGGGCGCTCGTAGAGTGCATAAAAGTAAGGTTAATTAAATCAGATCATATAGTTGTATAATTAGCCGAGACATTGAGATAATATCGTATTAAAGATTACGGGTAAACAACACATGATGCAAGACAAATGAAAAGAAAGGGAGAGAGCCTTGTGGAAGTAACCTTTACATTGTAACCACTAGGAAGGATGGTAATATAAAGGGATTACGAGAAGCTAAATTTCTGAAAGAAGATCTCTGTATGTAGTCACATGATGTCTAACCCCAGAATTCAAAAATCCGATAATGTTTAGCAACTCTACTTCATAATGAAGCACAACAACACACTTCTACATACCCAGCTATTACAAGCCACATTAGGAGATGCTATAAGACTTGACAGAGAGAAAGGCTTTGACATATGAATGTGTTACAAGATGTATTGCTTTTTGGTCAACCCAAAACCAAAAGGCGAGAGTTAGATTGATAAGCAGATCATTGGACTAGCACATGTGTAGATAACCCATTATCTAGAGGAGATCATTCAATCTCAGCAAATGTGGCATGTTATCAACCCTTGATGAACTTGAAGTGAAGTGGTAACCCAATGAGATAGTATAAAATATTCATGGAAGGTTTGCAGATGTTCATACTGAGTACTGCATGATTTTGACTTGAGAAATACCAAGTTGCTAATGAAAGATAGAAAATAGGAGAAATAGGCATTGTGCTATGTGACGACCCAGCCTGTCATCATGTGAGTTACTACCCCATTTTTCCCATTTTCTGCTTTCTTATGTTTCATTATAAGAGTCTTGGGTGACTGTGTCGAATTTGATTGGTTTTGGAAGGAAATGAGACACGTAGTCTCTTTAAGGAAGGGTTGTTTTGGAAAAGTCAACCGGATGTTGAATCATGAGTTAGAGGGCTCGGATGTTATTTTTGGTGATTCTATTAGCTTCGGGGGATGATTTGTGACTTAGAAGCGTGATCGGAATTGGTTTTTGAGTCCGGCGCAGAATTAGGCTTGAATTGGCGAAGTTAGTATTTTGGCGAATTCCGGTTAATAGGTGAGATTTTGAACCGAGGGTCGGAGTGGGATTCCGAGAGTTGTTGTAGCTTCGTTAGGTTATTTGGGATGTTTTTACAAAATTCCAGGTCATTCAGAGGTGTTTTGGTTGGGTTTTTGATCAAATGAGTATTTCTGAAGTTTTGAAGAAACTTAGGCTAGAATCCGGTGAGAATCGATGATTTTAGTGTGGTGTGATGTGGTTTGATGATTAGAGCAAGTTTGAATGATGTTATATGATAGGTTGGAACTTTTGGTTGATGTCTCGGGGGCCTCGGGGAGATTTCAGATGGCCATCAGGATGAATTTGGACTTGTTGCATTCTGAAGATTGTTGGTATCTAGTATTTCCGCTTCTACGGAAAAGGGACCGCAAATGCGGTGAGGAAGTCGCAGTTGCCAATTTTTGTTCATGGGAAGACTTCCGTAGAAGCGGATGGTGGTCCGCATATGCGGCATCCACAGAAGCAGATATGGACCGCAGAAGCGATCCTGAGCGCAATAGTGTAGTTCCAAAGAAGCAAAAGAAAAACCGCATAAGTGGTGACCGCAGAAGCGGTAAAGGTATCGCATAAGCGGAAATGAGGCCTGGGCAGAAGGGTTTTAAAATAACATTTCATCCGCGAGCTTAGGGTATTTTCCACACTTTTTGGGCAACCATAAGAGATTTTGCACGGGAACTTAAAGTAATTTCGACTGGGTGTGATTGGAGGGGAGTTCTATGACCTAAATACATGATTTAATGGTAGAATTAACATAGAAATTTATGAAAATTCATCAAAAAGGGGGAAAACTAGGGCTTACATTTTGGTATTTTAAATTGGGTTTTGACGGGTTATTTGGGCTAGGATTTGGGAGTTCTTGATATGTATAGACTCCTGGCGAGATAAGGAATCAGATGATGTTAAATTTTCTTATTTTTGAGAAGTGGGCCCGGGGCTCAGGTTTTGCAAATTTTGTAAATTTTGATATTTTTTGAGTCTTCTCAATTGGGTTATGTTCCCTTAGACGATTGTAACGTATTTGTTGTGGTTTTGGTCAAATTCGACACACGAGGAGGTAAATTTGAGAGGCCAGGGCATAGCGAGTTAGGATTTTGGCCAGCTTGAGGTGAGTAATGATAGTAAATGATATCCTGAGAGTTTGAAGCCCCGGATTTGCACAACGTAGTGCAATGTTGAGGTGAAACACGCGCCCTTTGACGAATGCAGGGTTATTTACTACTGGGATTGTGACTTGGCCTGTCCCATTTGGTATTTTACAGCGTATTTAACTGAGATATGTTTGTTATCCACATGATTTGGGCTTCTTGCCATATTTTGGGGCTTCATGCCGATTACTTGAGTCCTCCGTGGATTTTTATCACTCTTTCCTCACTATCTGATTTACTACTTGAACTCAGTCCTATTGATTATACTGTTTTACAAACTCAACCGCTTTAATTGCATTTTGAGAATTAAATGATATTTCCACTGTTGTTTGGGTTGAGCACTACTATTTATTGATGCCCGAGGGGCTTATTATGTTTTCTGGACTGAGTGAGTCTTTTAGGACCTGAGTGTGACGTAAGGTGGCTTTCAGGCCTTGTGAGTAATATGAGGAGGCTTTCAGGCCTCGTGAGTGATATGAGAAGGCTTTCAGGCTTTGAGTGTGATATGAGGAGGCTTTCAGGCCTCGAGTGTGATGAGAGATGGCTTTTAGGCCTTATGTTTATATAGTGCTTGGGCCGTAAGGGGCCCCTCCAGAGTTTGCACACCCACAGTGAGTGCGGGTACATGTGATATGATACTGAGCCTGAGGGGCTGATAGTATGCTGAGTGACTGATACTGAGCCCGAGGGGCTGATATTATATTAAGTGATTGATACTGAGTCCGAGGGGCTGATACTATTCTAAGTGATTGAAAATGGGCCCGAGGGGCAGATTTCTACTCACTAATTACTTGTTGTTTCACCTGATTTACTTGATTTAAAAAAAAGGGTATTTCATTTGATTCTTTACTGTTCTATTGATTTACTGTTTTACTGCCTGATATAGAATTGCTTTATGCAGTTACGTGTTTTCATACCTTCAGTTATTTATTATTAGTGTTAATCACTAGGTCGGAGTACTCACATTACTCCCTACACTATGTGTGCAGATACAGACATAGAGGAGTTTGCACCTGAGCGCTGATTATTTCCAGACCAGGTGGTGAGTTGGAGTGATGAGGCAGCTGTTGACGTCCGCAACCCCTTGTCTCTCCTATCTTTATGTCATTTGAGTTCATTTAGACTATTGTACCAGATATTTTATTTCATAGTCTTGTAGCAAACTATGTATCAGCTCATGACTTGTGACACATCGGTTCGGGCTGTGTCGGGATGGTTTCCCTCGTTAGTATCGCTATTCCCGCATTATTTTCTATATTACGCATGAGTTAAAATTGTTATAGTTAATTAATTTATCTTAAAGAGGTGTTGGCATTGTTTTGGCTGGCCTTGTCTTCACGAAAAGCGTCATCACTACCGGGTTTGGGATTTAGGTCGTGACAAGTTGGTATTAGAGCCTAGGTTACTAGGTCTCGCGAGTCATGAGCTGGTTTAGTAGAGTCTCGTAGATCGGTACAGAGACATCTATACTTATCCTCAAGAGGCTGCAGAACCTTTAGGAAAGCTTTACATTCTTGAAATTCTGTCATGCGAAATTGTTGATCCGAGTAACAAACTTCTCTTCGTTCTATTCTCTCACAGATGGTGAGGACACGAGGTATCGAATGTGATGGACGACCAACGGTACCACCCACTGAGGCCATTAGAGGTAGTGGACGCAGTCGTGGTCATCGTAGAGGTAGAGGTAGATGTAGAGTAGCAGGGGCAGCACCTGTGGATCCTTCAGTTGCCCCAGCTCAGGACCAGGCTCGAATAGAAGCTACTTCGCAGACTGGAGGAGGAAATCAGACCCCCGCTGCTCGCACCCCTGAGCAGGTAGTGCAGGGATTACAGACTCCAGAGGCACCGCCAGCTCAGCCAGTTGCACTATTGCAAGAGTTCAGGGTTCTAGCTATGCCCGAGGATGAACAACGTCTCCTTGAGAGGTTTGGTAGACTCCAGCCTCCGACATGCAGTGGTGGTAAGGGCGAGGATGACCAGGGTTTGACAGGTGTCAGTGTATGCTCTGTACAACGGGGATCCTTGAGTCTAATGGTGTGGCATTTACCACCTTTCAGTTTATAGGGGCTGCCTTCACTTGGTAGGAGGCATTTGAGAGGCATAGGCCAGCTGTTGCAACATCTTTGACTGGGTAGGAGTTCTCCACTCTCTTCTTGGACAAGTATGTACCACAATCCCATAGAGAGGAGTTGCGCAAGCAGTTTGAGTGGCTGTGGTAGGGAGATATGACTGTGTCTTAGTATGAGATAAGGTTTTCAGAGTTGGCTCGTCATGCCGTCTGGGTGGTTTCATTGGATCGGAAGCGGATTAGGAGATTTGTTTATGGCCTTAACTACCATCTCCGTGTTATTATGACTAGAGAAAGAGAGTACTGGGTTCTTCATTTGAGGAGGTAGTTGATATAGATCGAGATATTGAGGCGGTTCGCCATCAGGATCAAGAGGAGAGGGAGGTCAAGAGGCCTCGAGGGTCTGGCAGTTTCAGTGGCGCTCCTTCGAGGGGCCAGTTCCAACATGGTAGGGGTCATTATTTAAGGCCCGCTCAGTCGGCCTGTCTCGAGTATTGTGGAGCATCTTCAAGTCGTGGTTATCATGGTTCTCAGCAGAGTCAGCCTTCACTCAGCACTCTTCCAGCACATAGTTCATCTCGAGCCCCATTTTTTCTTCTAGGCCGAGTGTGTCAGCTAGTCACTCTGACACGATCGGTTCCCTTCAGTCCCATTCTCCAGCACCCGGAAATTGTTATAAGTGCGAAGATTTTGGGAATATATGGAGGCAGTATCCTCGCCGTGGTGGTAGCTCATCTTAGCAGAGGGGTCAATCCTCGTCTTCTGGTCCAGTTTCTTCAGCACCCGCCCCGCTAGCTAGTGGTGAGGGTCAGGCAGCCAAAGGTCTCCCCAGAGGTGCGGGTCGATCTGGTAGTGGTCAAGCTCGTTTTTGTGCTCTTTAGGGCATGACAGATGTTGTTGTTTTTGTATCATTACAGGTATTATTTCAATCTGTCACAAGGATGAATCAGTCTTATTTGATCCCGATTCCACCTATTCTTATGTTTCCTCATATTTTGCTCATCATTTGGGTACGTCCCGAGGGTGTCTTGTTTTACCTGTTCATTTATCTACCCCGGTAGGCGATACTATTATTGTAGACCATGTGTATCGATCATGTTTGGTGACCATAGGGGCTCTGGAGAATCGATTTGATCTATTACCATTAAGCATGGTGGATTTTGATGTTATTTTGGGCATGGACTGGTTATCTCTGTGTCATGATATTCTGGACTCTCATGCTAAGATAGTTACTTTGGCTCTACCGGGTGTATCGAGGATCGATTGGCGAGGTATGACTGACTATATTCCTAGCAGGGTGATTTCACTCTTAAAGTCCCATCGTATAGTTGGGAAGGGTTGCCTTTCGTGTTTGGCGTTTGTGAGGGACGTTGGAGGCGAGACTCCTAGTATTGATTCAGTCCTAGTTGTAGGGGAGTTTCTTGATGCATTTCCTGCAGACCTGTCGGGCATGCCACCGGATAAGGATATTGATTTTGGTATTGACCTGGTGCCGGGCACTCGACCCATTTTTATTCTGCCATATCTTATATCACCAGCGGGGTTGAAAGAATTTAAGGACCAGCTTCAGGAACTCCTAGATAAGGGGTTCATTTGGCCTAGTATGTCACCGTGGGGTGCACCGATTTTGTTTGTGAAGAAGAAGGATGGCACCATTAGAATGTGCATTGACTACAGGCAATTGAACAAAGTAACAGTAAAGAACAAGTATGCTCTGCCTCGCATTGATGATTTATTTGACCAGCTTGAGGGAGAGAGGGTGTTTTCCAAGATTGATCTCCATTCAGGCTATCAACAGTTGAAGATCAGGGATTCAGATATTATAAAGACTGCTTTCAGGACTAGATATGGGAACTATGAGTTTCTTGTCATGTCTTTTGGGCTGTCTAATGCCCCAGCAGCGTTCATGCATCTGATGAACAGTGTATTTTGGCCTTATCTAGATTCGCTCGTTATTGTTTTTATTTATGATATTCTGGTGTACTCGCGTAGCCAGGAGGAGCACGCACATCATTTGCGAGTTGTATTGAAAAGGTTGAGGGAGGAGAAGCTTTATGCAAAGTTCTCCAAGTGCAAGTTTTGGTTCAGCTCAGTAGCTTTCTCGGGGCACGTGGTGTCCAGCGAGGGTATTCAAGTCGACCCAAAGAAGGTAGAGGCAATTCAGAGTTGTCCTAGACCGACCTCAGCCACAAAAATTCGTAGTTTCCTTTATTTGGTAGGTTATTATCACCGATTTGTGCATGGATTTTCCTCTATTTCATCGCCCTTGACCAAGTTGACTCAGAAGGGCTCTCCATTTGTATGGTCGGACGAGTGCGAGGAAAGCTTTCAGAAGCTTAAGACATCCTTGACCACAGCTCCAGTATTGGTTTTGGCCTCAGCTACAGGTTCTTATTATATTGTGATGCTTCGAGAATTTGGATATGATGTGTATTGATGCAGGAGGGTAGAGTTATCAGTTATGCTTCTCGTCAGCTAAAGCCCCATGAGCATAACTACCATGTACATGATTTGGAGTTGGCTGCTATAGTTCATGCTTTGAAGATTTGGAGGCACTACTTGTATGGTGTATCTTGTGAGGTATTCACCGATCACCGCACTCTTCAGCATTTGTTCAAACAAAAGGACCTTAATTTGAGGCAGCGGAGGTGGCTGGAGTTACTTAAGGACTATGATATTACAATTTTGTATCACCCAGAGAAGGCCAATGTAGTGGCCGATGCTTTGAGCCGAAAGAAAGTTAGTATGGGGAGCTTGGTGTACATTCCAGTTGGGGAGAGGCCCTTCACAGTCGATGTTCAGGCTTTGGCGAATCAGTTGGTGAGACTAGATATTTCGGAGCCTATTCGGGTATTAGCTTGTGTGGTTTCTCAGTCTTCCTTATATGATCACATCAGAGAGCGCCAGTATGATGAATCACATTTGCTTGTCCTTAAGGACTGGGTCTAGCATGATGATGCTAGAGATGTGACCATTGATGATTATGGTGTGTTGCGGATGCAAGGCCAGATTTGTGTGCCTAATGTGGATGGGCTTCAAGAGTTGATATTAGAGGAGGCCCATAGCTCGCGGTATTCCATTCATCCGGGTGCCGCGAAGATGTATCAGGACCTGGCAGCATTATTGGTGGAGGAGGATGAAGAAGGACATTGTACGATATGTGGCTCGGTGTCTCCACTGTCAATAGGTAAAATATGAGCACTAGAGACCAGGTAGCGTGCTTCAGCGGATGATTTTTCCGGAGTGGAAGTGGGAGAGAGTCACTATGGATTTTGTGAGTGGTCTTCCTCGGACCTTGAAGAAGTTCAATTTCTATTTGTGTGATTGTGGATCGGCTGACCAAGTCCGCGCACTTTATTCCGGTATGTACTACCAATTATCTTGAGCGGCTGGCAGGTATCTTTATCTGGGAGATTGTTCGATTGCATGGTGTTCTAGTGTCTATTATCTCAGATAGAGGTACTCAGTTTACTTCTCAGTTCTGGAGAACATTTCAGCGAGAGTTGGGTACGCAGGTAGAGTTGAGCATGACATTTCATCCTCAGACGAATGGGAAGTTCAAGCATACTATTCAGATATTGGAGAACATATTGCGTGCCTGTGTTATTGATTTTGGAGGTTCTTGGGATGAGTTTTAGCCGCTTGCATAGTTTTCCTACATCAACAGTTATCAGTCGAGCATTTAGAGTGCTCCGTATGAGGCGTTGTTTGGGAGGCGGTGTAGATCTCCAATGGGTTGGTTCGAGCCTGGCGAGGCTAGGCTATTGGGGACAGAGTTGGTTCAGGATGCCTTAGAGAAGGTGAAGCTGATTCAGGAGAGGCTTCATACAGCCCAGTCACGTCAGAAGAGTTATGCAGACCGGAAGGTTCGAGATGTGTCTTATATGGTTGGTGAGAAGGTCTTGCTAAAGGTTTCTCCCATGAACGGCGTTATACGGTTTGGAAAGAAAGGGAAGTTGAGTCCGCGGTTTATTGGGCCTTTTGAGGTACTTAGGAGGATTGGGGAGGTGGCTTATGAGCTTGCCTTGCCAGCCAGCTTGCCAGGCATGCATCCGGTATTTCATGTTTCTATGCTTCAGAAATATGTTGGGGACCCGTCCCATGTAATGGACTTCAGCACGGTTCAGCTGGACAGTGATTTGACCTATGATGTAGAGCCGGTGGCTATTTTGGGTCGTCAGGTTCGGAAGTTGAGATCAAAGGATATAGCTTCGGTGAAAGTACAGTGGAGAGGTCAGCCCATGGAGGAGGCAACTTGGGAGACCGAGCAGGAGATGCGGAGCAGATATCCCCACTTGTTTGAGGCTCTAGGTGTGTTTCTTGACACGCTCGAGGACGCGCGTTTGTTTTAGTTGGGGAGGATGTGATGACCCAGCCCATCGTGACGTGAGTTACCACCCCGTTTTCCCCATTTTCTTCTTCCTTATGTTTCATTATAAGAGTTTTGGGTGAATGAGTCGAATTGGATTGGTTTTGGAAGGAAATGAGACACTTAGTCTCTTTAAGGAAGGGTTGTTTTGGAAAAGTCTACCGAATGTTGACTTATGAGTTAGAGGGCTCAGATGTAATTTCCGGTGATTCGGTTAGCTTCGGGGGATGATTTGTGACTTAGGAGCATGATCGGAATGGGTTTTGGAGGTTCGATGTAGAATTAGGCTTGAATTGGTGAAGTTAGTATTTTGGCAAATTCTGGTTGATAGGTAAGATTTTGACCCCGAGTATCGGAATGGGATTTCATGAGTTGTTGTAGCTTCGTTAGGTGATTTGGAATGTGTGTGCAAAATTTCAGGTCATTCAGAGGTGTTTTGGTTGGGTTTTCGATCAAATGCGTGTTTTGGATGTTTTGAAGAAACTTAGCTTGAATCCGGTGAGAATCGATGATTTTAGTGTGGTTTGATGTGTTTTGATGATTGGAGCAAGTTTGAATGATGTTTTAAGATGGGTTGGCACTTTTGGTTGAGGTCTGTGGGGTCTCGGGGTGATTTCGCATGGCCATCAGGATGAATTTGGAGTTGTTGCATTCTAAAGATTGTTGGTATCTGGTATTTCCGCATCTGCAGAAAAGGGACCGCATATGTGGTTCCGCAAATGCGGTAAGGAAGTCGCAGGTGCGAATTTTTGGTCATGGGAAGACTTCCGCAGAAGCGGATATGGACCACAGAAGCGGTCCTGAGTGCAATAGTATAGTTCAGAAGGGTTTTAAAATAACATTTCATACGCGAGCTTAGGGCATTTTCCACCATTTTTGAGCAACCTTAAGAGCCTTTGGACGGAAAGTAAAGGTGATTTCGACTGGGTGTGATTGGAGGTGAGTTCTATGACCTAAATACATGATTTAATGGTATAATTAACATATAAATTTATGAAAATTCATCAAAAAGGGGGAAAAACTAGGGCTTGGTTTTTGTTATTTTTAATTGGGTTTTGACGGGTCATTTGGGCTCGGATTTGGGAGTTCTTGATATGTATAGAGTCGTGGCGAGATAAGGAATCCAATGATTTTAAATTTTCTGATTTTTGAGAAGTAGGCCCAGTGCTCGGGTTTTGCAAATTTTGTGACTTTCGATATTTTTCGAGTCTTCTTTATTGGGTTATGTTCCCTTAGTCGATTGTAACGTATTCGTTGTAGTTTTGATCAGATTTGACGCGCGAGGAGGTCGATTTGTGAGGCAAGGGCATAGCGAGCTAGGATTTTGGCCGGCTTGAGGTGAGTAATGATATTAAATGATATCCTGAGGGTTTGAAACCCCGGATTTGCACAACGTAGTGCTATGTTGAGGTGAAACACGAGCCCTTTGACGAGCGCGAGGTTATTTACTATTGGGGATTGTGACTTGGTCCATCCCATTTGATATTTTACCGCGTATTTAACTGAGATATGTTTGTTATCCACATGATTTGGGCTTCTTTCCATATTTTGGGGCTTCATGCCGATTACTTGAGTCCTCCGTGGATATTTATCACTCTTTCCTAACTATCTGATTTACTACTTGAACTCAGTCCTGTTGATTATACAACTTTACAAACTCAGCCTCTTTAATTGCATTTTGAGACTTAAATGATATTTCCACTGTTGTTTGGGCTGAGTACTACTATTTATCGATGCTCGAGGGGCTTATGATATTTTCTGGACTAAGTGAGGCTTTCAGGAACTGAGTGTGATGTGAGGAGGCTTTCAGGCCTTGTGAGTGATGTGAGGAGGCTTTCAGGCCTCGTGAGTGATGTGAGAAGGCTTTCAGGCCTTGAGTGTGATGTGAGGAGGCTTTCAGGCCTTGTGAGTGATGTGAGGAGGCTTTCAGGCCTCGTGAGTGATGTGAGAAGGCTTTCAGGCCTTGAGTGTGATGTGAGGAGGCTTTCAGGCCTTGTGAGTGATGTGAGGAGGCTTTCAGGCCTCGTGAGTGATGTGAGAAGGCTTTCAGGCCTTGAGTGTGATGTGAGGAGGCTTTCAGGCCTTGTGAGTGATGTGAGGAGGCTTTCAGGCCTCGTGAGTGATGTGAGAAGGCTTTCAGGCCTTGAGTGTGATGTGAGGAGGCTTTCAGGCCTTGTGAGTGATGTGAGGAGGCTTTCAGGCCTCGTGAGTGATGTGAGAAGGCTTTCAGGCCTTGAGTGTGATGTGAGGAGGCTTTCAGGCCTTGTGAGTGATGTGAGGAGGCTTTCAGGCCTCGTGAGTGATGTGAGAAGGCTTTCAGGCCTTGAGTGTGATGTGAGGAGGCTTTCAGGCCTTGTGAGTGATGTGAGGAGGCTTTCAGGCCTCGTGAGTGATGTGAGAAGGCTTTCAGGCCTTGAGTGTGATGTGAGGAGGCTTTCAGGCCTCAAGTGTGATGTGAGAAGGCTTTCAGGCTTTATGTTGATATATCGCTTGGGCCGTAAGGGGCCCCTCCGGGGTCTGCATACCCACAGTGAGCGCGGGTACCCATGTGATATGATACTGAGCCCGAGGGGCTGATATTATGCTGAGTGACTGATACTGAGCCCGAGGGGCTGATATTATGCTGAGTGATTGATACTGAGCTCGAGGGGCTGATACTGTTCTGAGTGATTGATACTAGGCCCGAGGGCAAGATTTCTACTCACTAATTACTTGCTGTTTTACCTGATTTACCTGATTTTTATAAAAGGGGATTTCATTTGATTCTTTAATGTTTTACTCCCTGATATAGAATTGCTTTGTGCAGTTACATGTTTTCATACCTTCGGTTATTATTTTTTTATTATTACTCACTAGGTCGAAGTACTCACATTAATCCCTGCACCATGTGTGAAGATACAGGCATAGAGGAGTCTGCACCCGAGCGCTGATTCTTTCCAGACCAGGCAGTGAGTTGGAGTGACGAGGTAGTTGTTGACGTCCGCAACTCCTTGTCTCCCCTTTCTTTATGTCATTTGAGGTCATTCAGACTATTGTACCTGATATTGTACTTCTTAGACTTGTACCAAACTCTATAGTAGCTCATGACTTGTGACACCTTGGTTCGGGATAATTTCCCTCATTATATCGCTATTCCCACATTATTTTCTATATTAAGCATGAGTTAGAATTGTTATTGTTAATTAATTACTCTAAAAGCGGTGTTGGCATTGTTTTGGCTGGCCTTGTTTTCATGAGAGGCGTCATCACGATCGGGTTTGGTATTTGAGTCGTGACATGCTACGATAACCCCGCGCTTGGTTTTGACGGAGAGCCTAGTAAGGTTCCTTACGAGAAAGAAAGTGTTACAATGATACATAGAAGGATATGTTCTCTCATGGTTATCGAACAAGTGTGGGGAAAGTAGCACAATGAATTCACTGACTAAGGAACACAATTATCATATATTGTGGAGGTGTAAATAGAAAATAAACATTTGTTATGTGATGGACATGCTTCTGCTATATTAACTCCCACCAGCAATACACGACCACGCCATAGGCAACCATGATACTAGGAACAAAGTGAGCTACTTACTACGGGATGTCTCAAGTGGACATGAAAGTTATACTAAGATGGCGATACAAGATCTTCCTACGACGGGGATGTGAGGATCTCAATTTTCAGAGAGACTTTATGCTCAGGGTGACCATTTTGATTGACGTGCACTCATATGATAGGTGTTAAGGTTTGTTCTTATGTTATTAGACATTGAGAAGCTTTCATGATGATACTTGCAAGTGAGTAGAGTGATGGTTCAAATCATGTAAGCCATTTACACAAGTGAGTAAAAGCGTGACTCGAGAAGGATTGCAACACTGGGGTGATTTACATGGAACTTGACACCACATAGGTAAACTTTACGATGGTGCATACATCGGCACAAGTGGGCAGATGTTGTCCATTTAAATAAAATAATCTATAAGAAATTCATGAGGTATAGTCCCTTGTTTAGAATTTAGGAAAAGCAAGTGGGTAGCATTAATCCCAGAGTCGAAACTCCATTCAAGGACACGATTATAAAACTTAATTCCACAAGAATGTAAATAAGAGGATTTCTAATAGAGTGGATTCACAAATAATGTGTCTCATTCAACGAGTCGATACACGCAATGTTTTGTTATTTAACATCTTGTTAAGACCATGTTTATGAGAACTCTTCAATATGGATGTACATATAGAACGAGCAAAAATTTTCATTTGACTCACTTAATGAACATAGGTTGATAGGGCAATAGCTTAATCGATACCCCTCGACTCCACATCCCTGACTTACATAGGTAACATACTGATATACTACGTGATCTGGTTGTACAGATACATTAATAGGGACAAAGGTACTCCCCTTAGCAATAAGTTATACCAATCTCTCCATAGCTCGATATATTCTCCAAACAAACCCTTGGGCGACCGCCCTCATATTCAATGGTGGGGTTATTCCTTCCTTACTGCTTCCAAAATCATGAATTACTCATCTGGAGATTGAGACCTAGAATGGAAATTAGCTCCCAATCTTGAGCTCTAATGCATGATTTGGAGTATTAAAGAAGGGTAAAATTCCTAAATGTCCGAATAACCTCCAACGTATAGATGTGGTCGACTACACAACGATAAGAAGGACTCTACTAGAAATGGCTCCGAGACATCTTAGGACACTTTGAAACCTTAGGATTTGATACCAAATTTGTAACGCCCCAAAAACCAAGGATCACGACCGCCGCTACACTGAGTAAACTCGACTAAGCAAGCCTATTAGGTTTCATTTTACCCAAACTAATTCATGAATAAGGAGGAGATGGACTCCCTTAATCATAATTTGTACATATATCATTAACGGATTCCATTTCATTTTCATTAGCAACTTCATTCATAATTTTCAAAAATATTACAAGTTTTATACATCTTTTCCAAACATCATTATTTTTATTTTAATTCCAATACCCGACACTACCCAAAACCTGGCTACGGAGCCTCTAAATACAACTAAAGAGTAATATAGAAATGTCGGCAACATGGCCCTGGCTATACCTCAAAATACAAAGTACAAGATATGCAACAATATAGGATCCCAGAATGAAGTGGGGCTCACAAAGTCCGCTAAATGCAAGATGCATCACTAGCTGCGACCAACACTGCCTGCTGTGGAAACACCTACATCCATTTAAAGATGTAGCGCCCCCGGCAAATGGGACGTTAGTGCCATCGAATAGCACTATTATGTATAACTAAACACCATTTCATTAGAAAGAACAACCATACAAGAGTAAAAAAGAAATCATAAGGACAACAAAGCATCAAATAAGCACCACGTCAACAATATAAGAGGTTCACATAGTTTTTTGAAATTTTAGATTGGAGCATTGCTGTATCATTATCCACATTACCACCGCTTCCTTGAGCAGAGTCCGATCACAGCTCGATTAAGTAAGCCGTCTTAGCAAGACGTTGCCATTATTTCATTTTTACTTTCCAGTTTTACTTATCAATACATCGCCACCATGTATGTATAACATGGCATCCGATCATGACCCGATCGGCTAAGCCGTCTCCCCGAGATCTTACCATTATTTGATCTCACTTTCCAGTTTCTATTATAAATACATTACCACCCTGTGTGTATAACATGGCGTCTGATCACGGCCCGATCAGCTAAGCTGTCTTACCAAGACGTTACCGTTTTCTATTAACCATCTCACTTCGGTCTTTGATGATTTCACATGTATGAGTTCATTGGCACATGGGGTCCCATTTATCACATCATACATGGCACTTGGCCATATTTCATAACTCACATTCCTCATAACTTTCACTTTCAATATCAAACTTGCAATTTAAGATAATGGGCACATACAAGAGAAATTGAAGCTATAAGCATAGAGAGTAATTCTCATGATTCGGCATGATAATCACAATTTAAACTTAACTTGAAATCTACGCAATTTAGCATATAGTTCACATTCTGCACATATCCCCAATTACCAAAAATAGCATATTGAACACATTGAGACACACCTTTCACACATATTCTTGCAATGCCAAATCCGTTAAAATAACAAATACTACATATATCAAAATCAAATTCCGGACTTACAACATATGCAGGGACATCATGGGAGCTCAATTTCAAAGAAGAAGGATTTTTAGCCATACATACCTCAAAGAGATTACCCTTAAGTTTTTAGAATACACCAACACCTCTAGTAATAAAAATCTATAAGGGATAGCGGAAATCGCTTAATAATCAGGAAAATTACCCATGGTGTAACCCTCTTTGGAATTTCATGTCGGAACCCTAGAAGGAATATTTGTTTGTATCATGTGCATTTGACTTTGGGGACTCAACACAGGGGTTTGGTCCGTCGAGGACAGGTATACCCGAATAAGAAAGACCATCCTAATACATCTTACATGCTACTTGTAAAATTATTTGCCTCGGTTTGCCTGTTGATCTGTTTCTAGAATAGGAAAAAATTGGAAAAATCAAATCGAGGTATGAGAGAGATAATCACCCATTTTCGAAAACCTGGTGTCCAAACTATACCAAAACTTTGCCGAAATTTTGAAAAAAAAATAAAGGAAAAAGAAAAGATTGGAAAATCGTTTAAAATTTGTTTTCACGTTTTTCTATTACGTCAAAACTGACCGAACTACGTGAGTTTGATTCTCACCGGATGTGGGATACATAGGCAATCCTCATTAGGTCCAGCCCTATTTTTTTAAAAAAATAACCCATAAATTTTGAAAAAAATGATTTCTTTGTTGTCATAAATAAAATGGGTGATGCCTTTTTTTGTCTAAAGAGCCGAATGTCCTAAACGGGCGTCGGAAGGCTGTTTTTGTAAAAAATAGCCACCGACGGTTTCTTTGCCTATTTTTGGCCACCTAGCAAGCACAACACTAAAAAGTTCCCTTTCGAAGTGCTGAAGGGGCGTATCTGCAAAAGTGGACGTGTTTCTTTTTAACCTTAGAATATTTTTAAAATGACCCCTTTTATCAGTTTTAATAAATTCCCCTTTGTTTTAAGTCAATCACTTTAATATAAATGCGCAGAATGAGCACGAGTCAAAATTTACCAATGACGGTTGTGACCAAGGTTCCGTTGGAACAACATATGTGGTGGGAGGATCTAGGTAAGCAAGGACGAGACAGGGTCAACCATTACTTGGGAGCACTGGTTACATTTTGTGACCCAGCTCACAATGCTCTGCATTTTTCGGACTTCGAACTCATACCTACTTTAGAGAAGATAACGGGTTATGGTGGGAGTATCGAGGGTTTAAGACATAAATACCTGGTCGCTCGCCGTCACCCCCCAAGTTTCTGAATTTGTAAAAAATAAGCAGGGAGGTCCAGTATGTGGACTTGGCAAGTAAGTTTTCCACTCTATTCTTCATATACCAGCGGTGCGAGCACGTAAGAGGATTTGACAACACAGAAAGTGGAATCTGTAGCGAAGAGAACCGGTCAAAGTGAGAAGAGCATTGATGCTTCGCTTTCATGGTCACATTCTCAGGTCTTCTAGTGTTTCTTAGGAAGGATGGGAATATTCATCTGCGGGTAGCTGGAGTCGCCAAAGTCTTGATTAACAATTCCAAGAGCACCCTCGCCCCTATGATAGTATCTGAGATATTTTGAGCTCTAACGGCTTGCAAAGTCGGGGCAGATTTTTTTGAAGGATGCAATTTACTGATACAAATATGGATGATTAAGCATTTGTGTTATCGGCCTCAATATGTGAACTACGGATCTATAGGGAAAAGCTCCATTGAGGAGTTTGGCACAAAGGTTTCAAGGTTTAAAATTCTAGAAGGGGTTGGAGATTGGATATCTTGTTTTTGTTCCATAACTACAGGGCAGATAGAATGGATGATGGGTTGGCTTTTTGCTGAAGAAATTGTGTACATGCCTGCCACCGGTCCCTACTTTCTCCTAATGGGCCTTCGATGCATCCAGCCTTATGCCTCATACCGGGTGTTGAGACAGTTGAGAAAATATAAAGCAGTTCCCCAGGATGAAGATCTTAGTGTTCATGCAGTTGAGATCCGCTCTAATGGTCAATTTCATGAAGAAGCGGTTTGTCATATTTGGAACGAGTTTCAATATTTGACAGCAAACACCCGAGTAAATGACCGTTCTAGAGGCGAGATCTTTCCTGGTTATCTTGTTCAGTACAGAAAGAAGTTCACTGCAAGGGTCAAACCTGAAAGGCCAACCAAAAGGCCTCACATCCAGGAATTTGTTGAAGTATCACAAGAACAATGGGCTTTGTTGACCAAGGAAAATAAATACAGGGCCATCATAAGCAAGTTGGAAAAGCAAGTCAGGGATCTCAAATATGACAGTGGTTTACAAGCCACTGCAGATGAAGGTGAAAAGAAGAAGTTGGCACAAGAAAATAAAGTCGTTCGAGCCCATATTCAAAGAATGAAGATATCCGCAAAGAATCCGGAAAGGAGCCAAACAGATAAAAAATCATAAATGGTCTTAGGAGAAAAATATGTGAGTACGGGAATGAATTGGAAAAATCCAAAGGTAGTCTGGCAAGAGCCCAAGCACAGTTGGCAAAGAACGTAGATGTATGGGCGAAGTTTGTTTGGCAATTAAAAGGGAAATATGCTAGAGAAGTTGCAAACATGAAGAAAAAGCTAACTACCCTCGAGAATGAAATGGCTAAACAGATAAAGAACTTTAAGGAAGAGAGGGAACATTGTTATGCAGTGATGTCTCGGCTGGAAGAAGACATGTAATAGTTGTAGGGTCAAAGCCATCATGACACCCAAGTTCTGGAAGCTAGGTCTCAACAAATTGGACGCATGCTCCAAGACAAAGGCATTATTAGGGAACGGGTTAGAGTAATTGCTGACTATATCGTCATGAAATACCATAAATGTGAGGATATGACAAGATCCACCTTCTTCGCCACAATGATGACTTTTGTTCGCTGGATAATGAATGACCTGGATCCTCTCTAAGGAGATCTTGCACGTAGGCCAGCGGTGAGAACGATTCATGTCCTGTTGGGCCCTTGAGTTGTTTTGGAAGCACTTATGTATTATTCATTTTCTGTTCGAGTCTGTATTTTAGTTTCCATTTCTAGAGTCAGTTTTGAGTTAGTTTTAGTTTTTCAATTCTTAGGAAGGTACAACAGAGTCGTTGTAATAGAGAAAATTAGAATTTTTTATATTTAATGAAAAATTTGATAAAACCCAAAATTATTTATTTCTTTTATTTCGCATTTATTCCTGGAACAACATGATGATCTGATTCACGCGGTATTGTAATATGTAAGCAATTCGCATCGGATCTGGTCATTGTTTTACATAACTCAAATAAAAGAGAAAATGACGAAACAAAACCAACAAAAAAAGGAGAAACTAAGAATAAAAAAGAAAACAAGAATAAGAGAGAAAACAAGAATAAGAGAGAAAACAATGCAAGAGAGAGTGTGTAAAGAAAAAATAGCAAAATAACGAAAACCGCCAAAAGAAAAGAAAGATGCAAAGATCGAGGAGATAAACAAAAGCTGGAATGAGACACAAATATGTTGCAAAATATGTAGAAACACACTAAACTGTCTAGGTACATTGCATTCCCCAATGTGTGATTCCCTATGTGTCAATTGTCTCAAACTAACCGGCTTGTTGTGTCTGCTGTTGAGACCAGGTTCTGTTTTTAAGGTGGTCGGTTTTGTAGTAACCTGGCTTCGCACACTTACTTTACAAGATCCAAGGGAAGTGTCAAAATGGCATCAGAAAGTCATCTACCAATGATTCCCACCCCAAAGGATTGCCCGATGTTGGTTATCCCAACATCAGAGTCAGCGGCTGCTTAAGAGAATAGGGCACTGCTGTAAGGCCCCAAAAAATTTTTCCGTGTGATTTAAGATTTCGTCGTGCCAAAGTAGGCTAAATTATTTTATCTCGTGTGCAAATATGGAATTGTGATATTATGGATATCAATTGGATATGTTAATAAGTGTATACGTCTTATTATAAGTCATTTGGGGTTTAAGGATAGGCCCAAGTCCAAGCCAAGTTGGAAAATTGCATATTAGACGAAATCTGTAAATGAGTGCGCACAAGACGCTACTTTGAACAATAATATCTCCGGTTATATAAGGATTTGTGTGAGGATCAACCTATCAAGTTAAATCACTTTGAGTCTAGTTTCTAACGCAACAAACTGTTCCTCATTTGGAGGTGTATACAGAAAGTTATGATCATTTTACTCGTCAGGTGTCAGATGAGCGAAAACTTGCGCGAAATGAACTTCGCGCATACTTCGCGCATCTGAGGCAGACTGCTCAAAAAAATGCGCGAAGTAATGCGCGATCGCGTATCTGGGCAACACTTCGCGCACCTGGAAGGTTTTAATACCCCTAAAGACCGGAAATAAGATATTTTGAGATATCTCTCAAGGGTAGGGTTCTCTCTACACCCCAACTCGACCAAGGCATCAAATTACACACCTAAGGTGAGTTTTAAGTGTCTTTTCATGGTGATTTCACTTCTCAATTACTAGTTACAACATGATTTTGGTTGGATTTCATAGGATTTTTTCAAAACCTCAAGAACACCCCAAAGTTGTCTTTCAAGAATTGTTATACAAGAGGTAATCCTACACCTTAGACTTATATATATGGAGTTATTATGGGATTATGACTATGAATCATGTATTACAACTTATGGTATGGTGATTGGAGCCTATAAATTCCCAATTTAAATACATGGCCATGGTAGGAATTTAAAGATAATTATTTGATGGAATTTTATGGTTGGGGGTGAATGGTTGATCACACATGTGATGTTAGAAGTATAAATTATTGAAGAAAAAATAGTGGGATGAATTGTTGGGTAATGGTGATAGTTGGATGAACCAACACTATAGTTATGAGGTGTAAAGATCTATACCTATAGAGTGTTTGATAATATGCCTAAATGGCATAAGTTATGTAATTTGTTACTAATATTGGTCATATTGAATGTTGTATTGTAGATTGATGTTGCTT
>MU675326.1:33101-96252 GCA_026770625.1 Nicotiana glauca
TACAGCAAACAAAATCTTTATAATTTGAAAGTGCTAATAACATAAACAAATGCTAAACTATTTGAATCAAATAACTACTGGCGCGTTGCGTCCGACAATTGTTTGAACAAGTAGCTACAAATTAAATATCATATGACATAAGAACGATGCTCCAATTCTTGATCATAGTGATTGCCACATGCGAAGGTTCTGAACATTATAATGTATGACCTGAAATAATAAAATAAAATAAATATAAAATAAATAACCACATATGTTAGTTCATCAATAGTCAATAAAATAACTCCCTGAAATTTATACACTCGTACTACTATCATATCAAGGAATTGCTACTATTAAACCAATCAAAATTAAATGTTCAAGAAGTGTAGTTCCATTCCTGCAAACTTTCGCAACACATCTAAACGCAAAAGAGTTATAGATACGAAGGCCAAACATCAAGACATTGTGTTTAGTCAATTCTAGATCTTTGAGACACTATAATGTCTATTCTTCATAAGAGAACTCGTACGCTTACAACTATATACATATGGTTATGACACTTCAGGATATAAATGAGAGTTTCAATATAAATTCATTATGTTGTTTTGAGAACCTACACAAAATATATATCAATATTATTCTTTATTAATATATCCTACTTTCTGGGAACTAGTCAAAGAAATACTTCATGTTCTAGCATTTTCCTTCTATAACACTATGAAAAATGCCAAGCCTCAAGATTTTGTGTAGGCAGTTTATCATAATTATGTCTACAAGCTTCAGAAAGTCCCTATATGACTTTAAGCAAGCAACATAAACTTGGTACACTAAGTTTGAGACATTTTTTAGCGTAACAATAGGCTGATACATCAATTACTTGATAGTAACCAAAAAAATACACTTAGGAGTTCAAGTAATGTGTTTCATTAAAATTGGAATATATAAATTTTTAAACATACCGGCTAAAGAAAAATGAACTAGAGGTGGAGATTGGATGTCATGACCAAGTTACTACATCCCACATTCAAGCACAATAGTTATTGGTTTAAATAAGCAACTAGCCAAGCAAAGAGCATAGAAACAGGAAAAAAAAAAGTATTCATACTCGTAGTCAAGGCATTCAATGGGGTAAACATTGGCGCCTACAATAGCGATTTGGGAAGTGATGTTTACTCTGCTCTTGGGTTTGAGTAAAGGTTCTTTGATACCACTTCCTGAAAGCATTGAAACATTTCTCTTCAAATGAATATGGTCCGCATATTTTGTTCTCCAAACGAAGCACTCTTGCAAGAAGGAAAATTAGAAAAATTACTTCATAAACATTCGATCATTATATAGTCCTAGGTCTTTACCTTCAATATTGGTACCAAATAAAATACTATAATTAATTATAGATTTTTAGAGCTGCCAATCAAAATTTAGACACTTCAAATTGATTCCAATTTGCTCCAAAAGCTACCTATAGGTTATCATTATTATAATTTCTAGATTGTAACCGTATTGCATAAACACATCACACCCTCCGAGCTAATGACTATTTGAAGCTGCTATGTACTTAGTTTTATAACAAGTAAACTGATCTGCACTTGTTAAAGCACCTACGAAAAAGTAATGATACTATGATAAAATATCTTTCTGTTGATTATACCAGTGCATTACTTCACTATTAAGAAGTCTTTCTATTGTAAAAGCTTCTTTGATTGAAAGGCACATGTAATGGGATAGTTGGCTATGAGAGGGTATACAAGTATATCAGAGAGAAAGATTGCCTAGCAGAAATTTCAAGTCCAGTGTTTACACAATTTTCAAAGTCAAATGATTTAAAAGTACAAACTCTATAAATTCTGGAAAGGAAAGGCATAGTGTTGTACTCATTTTATAGAAAGAAATTGATAATTAGTCTAGATGAGTAAGACACCCCTAAAGTTTTAAGAGTTTGAGTGAGCTAGTGGAGGATCGCAAAGAAAAATTATTTATGAAAGAAAAACTCTTGAAAGAATCTGACACCTTAATGAATAAAATGGTGTCTACTTATGTTGAACTTGATGAAAGGAAAAAGACAACTCGAGATGACTCTTTACTTAAGTTGTCTCAAATTCTACTCTTTATCACAAATGTTAGTGATAAATGCTAGAGAAACAAAATACTCTTAATCTATTGTCATCTCTCCATATCTTACAAGGAAGCATCTCACTGGGGATAAATATCAATTCAGTGCAAAAATATACAAGTTCAAGAAGGCTTTGCACTCACTTGTAACATTAGGCTTTAATATTCTTGTGAACAACCAACATATCTACCTTTGTATATTCTTTAGTGTGCAAAATCACATATTTACCAATGAAGAAGAATATGATACTTAGATTTTCATCACCATATACCCTTATGCCACAAAAATATCTCCCATTTATAATTATATTAGTTTCATTAAAATAAAATTCTCTTGAAGTTAGACACTATTTTTTCACAACTTGTGAAAAACCGAGCCGAATTTTACGGCAAAGCCAAAATTGTGTTAGTGTATTAGCCTAGGTAAAGTTGAACTTTTCTTTTGAAAAATCACAAGCTTAATGCATAATCATATCAAACTCCCACCCTTTAACAACAACTTAAGAAGATTTTATAAATTTTGAAAATTCAACAAGAAAAAGATAATGCATTTTATGGAATCACCGAAGTGAAAATAAAAAAAAAATTAGCCAACATTTAAGGTTAACTAGAAAAAAGCACGAATTATAGCACATAGAATTGGTCATTGACTGAATTAGAAAAAACATCAGACTGAAAGCAATTATTTGGCTACATAATCTGACTAACAAATCGGCCATTAAACATTTCCATAACAAGCCATATTAAAATGCAAGATATACCGGAAAATAAAGCAGATTCAAGGGCAAGAACAATACTAAGAGTGCTAATTATGAAATTCTCAAGAAGTCATGAGATTTCATAGACCAACTATCTGTGGAGCGACTATTTGATTTTCTCAGAAAATGACGAAGGGGAACCCCAACCCTAGATATACAAAAATCACATTAGTAGCTTTGTATCTATGAGGGAAAAGAATCAAATTAGAATATAATTAACTGAAATCATATGTATAAAAATTTATACATGCATGCAACTACATACAAGATCAAGGAAAGAGAGACATGAAAATACGTTTAAAAATTAAAATCTAATAAAGACATTGAGAAACAAAGAGAGAGAAAAAAGGGACGAGATATGTTACCTAAGATTGGTGAGGTAGAGATGAGTCGGGTTGGGTTGCAGCAGCAATGGTGACATAGAGTGAAACTTTCTGAAGTATTCCCAAAATATCTAAATTTATGTTTTAATTTAGAGACAAAACGATTTTTGGGGGAATAGGTGAGTGGAGTGTGAAAAAGTTGGAGGAAAATATAAAATAAAAATATTTGTCCTGAATTAAGCGATTTTTAGTGGCCAACCCTTTTAATTTCCTGTATAAGAGTACCTTTTTGTGGAAAATATTTTTTTGTCGGTAATGTTCACAATATAAGAATAATTTAGAGGCAATTTGGTTATTGTCACGAAATAATTACTGCTAAAGGTCATTTTTTTTGTAGTGATTATGTTCCTAGGGCCCCAGAAAAGAACAGTTCGTGTTGAGTCCCCCCAAATGGTTCGAGTTAAACAAGGAATTTAAGATGTACGTACCAAAGGAGACTTATGTGACGCGGGGGGCGATAAATTCACCCAGGCTGAATGAGCCCGTGTTTATCAGCTGCACACCATAAAAGCCCATGAAAGACCCCAGTGTAGTCCCCTGGAACTGCAACAAAGTAGTGGTGACGTACAAGGGAAAAGAAATTATGGGGGAAGTAAATAAAACAAACTTGTCTGGGAAATACGTCAACTTAGAAGAATTGAACAAAACAAAACAAAAGCATTTTCCGCTTAAAAAGCTAGTCAGTGCTGAGGAGGTAGAGGAATTCTTTCGAAAGATGAATGCCTCAGACAACGATGTAATTGATCAACTATGGAAGTCTCCCTCTCAGGTCTCACTCTTGTCTCTACTAATAAGCTCGAACAAACATCAGAAAGTGTTGGTAAAGACCCTTAATGAAGCATATATTCCGATCGAAATCACTATTGAGCAACTGGAAATAATGGCGGAATGATTTTTTGAAGTCAACTGGATCTCATTCAGCCAAAATGACTTGCCTCTGGAAGGGGCTGCCCCAATAAAGCTCTTCATTTGACTGTTAAGTGTGAGGGATGCTACGTAAAAAAGTGATGTTAGATGGCGGATTTGGGGTCTACATCTACCTTCTCTTGACCTTACAGAGAATGGAAATTAGGACTGAAAAAATTAGGCCCAACAATGTTTGTGTACGTGCTTTTGATGGCGTCAAGAAAGATACAATAGGGGAGATTGATTTAATCTCAACTATCAGTCCTATGAATTTTTAAGTGACATTTCAGGTTTTGGACATGGCCACATCCTACAATTTTCTCCTAGTAAGGCCTTGGATCAAAGCTCCAGGTTCCGTACCTTCTACTCTCCACCAAATGGTTAAGTTTGAACACGAAGATCAAGAAATCGCGGTCCATGGAGAAGACGAGCAATCAATTTACAGGGACCCGTCAATCCAACGGTTGGAGGCTAAGGAAGCTAGAGAGCACATAATCTACCAAGCTTTTGAGATTGTAGTCGCGGATCAGTATGAGGAAGGAACCCCGTGTCCTCAATACTTTTTGTCAAACACATCAATCATGATCGCCATGAAATGATGAAGCACGGATACAAGCCCGGGAAAGGGCTCGGGGTATCTTTGTAAGGTATCACGGAACCCATCATTCTAGCTGCTAGTGAGAAATTATTTGGTTTAGGTTTCTGAGCCACAGAATTTGATGTGTCATGGTCTAATGAACGTAAAAATAATGGGTGGGTCTTGCCTCAGTCAGTCACGCATCTCTCCGAAACGTTCGTCAAGCTAAGAAACATAGAGGAAGAACATGAGGCCTTTAAAACCAAAGAAATTGAGGACAAATGTGGAGCCATCATTACAAAAAAAAAGTCCTAAGGGCACACCAATTTTAGACAACGCTTGGAAAGTATTGCCAAAACTATCTACAGGAATGCTTTTTAAGGGGTGGCCTTTATCGAGCACTTTTAAAGGCCACACTTTTAACGTGTTGCCAATCCATTAAATTATCGCAACACTTAGTCATATATAATGTAACACTTTAAGGGAGTGGTTGTTTATGTTTGCAATTGCGACCCTCCCGAAACGTGCTCTAATGTCCTCTAAAATTTTCCGCTCAAAATTCCGTCTGTTTGTTTTGGGAAAAATTACGCTCTAAAGTACTTTAATTAAAATATGCCTGTCAAATTTACCAATACAAAAAGAAGATCTCGTCCTTATTCCCTAAGATCTGGATCTTCTTGTACCTCTCTGTTTATTGAGTGACCCGGGGTGGGTTCAGAGGAAATAGTTGATGGAAGCGATAAAATTCTTCTAATTTCTTTTCTCAAATTTCAGAACTTTCTCTTCGTCTAGCTCTGTGGCTATCAGTTTCAATTGGGGATTTTATTTTTTAAGGGTTTGCAGTCGTTGCTGACCTCCATTTTTCAAAAACTTACTTGTAAGGTTTCTCTAGAATTTTTGCTTTCAATTTAGAGACTGTTTGTAATGTAACCCTGTAATTGAAATTGGTGTAATTACTAGGGTAATAATTATACAGCCTAGTAATTACTCAATTGTGTAATTATGGCGACATGTATTTTTGTCATAGTGTAATTACAAATTTACTGTTTGGTTGCCTAAGTGTAATTACACAGTTAGATTAAATTTTAAATTAAGTAATTATCAAAACATAAAAGTTAATATAATAAATATATGCTTATAAATTTTTATAAGTATAAATGATATTATATTTGGTATTTAAGATGTATATTTTTCGTGAATATACATTAATAAGTAATCATATATTTGTAACTAATATTGTATAAATAATTTATCTATTTATTTTAAATTAATAATATTTAGTTTAGATACGTACAAAAATTAAAAATATACGTTTTTTTGTTAGAACATCATGGAAGTCATATTTGATTAAATAGATTAATATTTATAAATATAATGTCATAACATTATTCAAATATTTGATAAAACTTATCTATCAATTCTAACTAAAAAATGAACAACATGTGACGTGAGCCAATACTAGTAAAACAAGTAAATTAGAACCATGAATATAACACAATTTAAAAAAAAAATATTTAGCATATTTCAAATTCCAACATAATAATAGTAAGTTCCACTATAGTTTTAGATTAGGAAGCATAATAAGTTTATAACTACATTCAACAATGAAATTTCACTTTACTTACATCACTCATTATATGACAAGTTTATAACTGACTCATTATTTGTAATATTAAGAGGTGTAGTTTCAAAAAATACAATAATAAAATAAATAAAAATAAAATATAAGCAATTACATGAAATAACAAGAAATAAAGTAAGAGAAATAAAAGATAAATAATCTACAAAGAAAAATATATTTTAAAATTTTAAAAGAAATTAAAAAGTAAAAATAAAATTTTAAAAATAAAAATAATAAAAATAAAATGTTATAAAGAAAATAAATAAAAATAAAAATAAAAAGGAATGAAAATAAAAAATAACCTTGTAATTACCACCAATTCTCACCCCCCCCCCCCCCCCCCCCAAGAGAATTGGAGAGTGTAATTACACATCTCCAACTACACCCAATTCCATGCGGACCAAGTAATTACTTGGCCAAACAAACATGCCAAACTATGTAATTACACCCAATTACACTCAAATCTAATTCCTAGGTGGTTTTCCAAACATGCTCTTAATGACTTTCAAATTTGGCTTTTCTGAAATTCCTAAAATTTCTTTTCTTGTTAATGGCTTCTTTAAATTTTGGTGAAATTCTTCTTTTCTTGCTGAGAGATTTACAATCTTATTTTACGAATTTTGTGATTATATACTAATTTTATATTGGAATTAGATCGATGCTTTTATGTGACGCAAAAAATGCATTGGTTTTGTTTCATTATCCTTCATGTATTGTCTTTACCTCTACTAACATTTTCTTTCATTTTAGGTAGATCGCGAGAAGAAGTTCATGATTCATTAATAACTTGTTGACACTTTCCTTTTTCTCTTGTTGGTATAATTTAATGTTTTAATTTATTTTCACGTAATTGTGGTGATGAGTTAATATGAAGCATCTTTGGTTCTACACATTTGGTGAAGCTTAAATTGTTGTTGAGTGTCTTTTCCTGTTACATTCCAATAAACTAGAGCTCAACTTATTTGAGTGCTTATTTGGTCCAATGTTGTGCTTTTGTACTTGAATTCTTGATTTGATACTGTTTGAAGAATAACTTGGTGAGTATGATTAGACTGATTTTGTTGAATATTGCTGGATATGACCTAAATGTATATAATTCACACACATTTGCCTATAGGTATGGCAAAAAACTTCGTTTATTTTTTAGTTACTGTCTTTTTTTTTTTTTTTGTGAAATGTTAGTTCTCGAATAGATATTAGAGTATGGGATACTTATTGACAAAACTTAAGAGAAAAGGTGATAAACCCACCAATCCACCATTTACATGTATGAAAATATTTGGGTATGCAATACACAAGAAGTCAGAAATTAGGAGAGCTCACAAAGGTACATAAACTTTTGTTCGAACCTCGGTCATATTTGCTACTCTCTTCTACATTAATATTTCTTTAGTTGATTTAGAATGTGGGGTTGCAACTATTAATAATTAAAAATTTTGTAGCTAAGAATCCCTTTATCTCGTGTTTGGCATCCTGTATCTACTGTTTATGTAAGCTACTTCAGGAATTGATTGTTCATTAAGTAGTTATCTAATGTGTAAAAAAAATTTCAACTATAATTTAACTAGTGCAGATCAATATTATTGTTACTATAATATGCTTTTTTGGTCCTGTCATCACTATTTTGTGCTCAATTATTTGTTCCTTTTTCACTTTGTTTTAGGTTCTCTTATTGTCCTTCATACTTCTAATATCTCACAAGCTTCTGCAGTTCATTTCCACTTTGATTTGTATTTCGAATATTGACAGCAAAGGATAGTACTTCAAAACATTCGACCGTATTAATGCTTATCAATTTAGGGAGAAGAAAGTTTAAATAGGTATGGGGCTAAATTATTTTTTAACGTTTCAGCAGTCTATATCCGCAAATTTCAGAGTAGTTCAATATTTCGAGACTCGACTGCTTATATTGGAGGCTTAGCATATGAATTCCTAATTTTACACCTCGGGAGTAACTGGTTTGATAAATCTTCTCCTACCAATCTACCAGATTCGAAAGTTTGCCATCTCAAAATTTCTCTCCTCTTAGGTACGTTTTTCTGTTCACTCTACTTGTTCTCTGCAGTCTCCACTTGATTGTTTTTTAGTCGATTGTTGTTTCTGGGATGGTCATTGGGGATCATCATTTTCATCACATCATTCATATGCGTTTCAACATGAATTACTTTCAACTTATTCTTTCTTTGGTTTTCTCTGAACTACATGCTTTCGGGATCTTTCAGTTTTCCCAGGTGGGTTTCGTGTTATTCACGAGCGCCACAAACTTTTACTATTTCAATATGTTCATATTTAATTTTCCATTTCTGCTACTAGCATTTTATTACCCATGCTGTCAAAATATATGCCACGCCTTCAGTAAGGTGCCCATGATCTGTAAATAAAACCCGCGAACTTAGATAGTCCTCCAAATAAATATTCGTTGAGAGGTGAAAGGAGTATTTAGCCCTTACGGTCTGTACTAAAATTTTTGCTCTAAAATAAGACTACAAGTATATTATTGACCTTTTCCTGATTGGCACAAACAACAACATAGTGTACGGTTAGATAGTTTAATGTGTAGTCCCACCAAATATGTCTATGAACTTGAAGAAATAGTGACAAAAAGCTTAAGATTGTAGCTAAATTAAAATAATGATTAAAGATGCTCAATATCAAGTTAGACTAATAGAAGTTTTTGACTGAGCTTTTGTTGCTGCTACTATGTTATTAGAGTGTGATTTTTGGTTTTTGTTTATATTTTGTGTGTGAAAAGTATACATTTCATGAGACTACCCATCTATTAACATGTGGCCGCTGTTTTGCTTAATAAACGTATTTGTCTTTGTGGGAATGATAGTAGATAGCAGGAAACGAATGAATTTAGCATCTTATTGTAATTTAGCATTTGAGATTTCTATTTTACTGATATACTTTCATCTTCAAGAAATAAAGAGTATTAGAAAATCTATCATTTTTTCCATATGTTTTACATTTAACTCTTATCGGAAAACTGAAATATCAAAAGGTTGTCAGCTGATAGCTATTTAAGATTACTAAGCTAGATAGCTATTTCCTTAGTTTATTTTTATCCCTAAGGATGGTGAAGTTATTACTCTTGCATATAGCAGGCGTAGTCCGAATGGCTAGTTTGTTTGGTATAATATTTTTGAAAGCGATCCTGCACAGTGTTTCAGCACACTATTTCTGCAGAATAATAGTGAACAAACTAAAGTATTCTTGTACAAGCTTTTAGAAGGAAAATGTTTGTTTAATAGTTACAAACTTATAATTGTCATAAATTTCAAATTATTTCTGGTTTTTTTGGCACAATTACCAACTTGGTTCTTTTATCAATGTTCCGCAATGTCGTTGGACTGCATTCTATATTTTGATTTTAGGTTGTTGGTTTTGCATCCACATGAAGAAGAGACGCACATGAAAAAATGTAATTTAAGAGTGCTAAGTAGAGAAATATACTCTACAAGGTTAGTTAAGCAGTATCTAATATGCTTCTATCCAAGCATGCAATTATCTAAAGGGTGTTAGTTTAGGTTTCAAGCCAGTAGAATTCTGAAATATGTACTATTATGGAACCTGAAATTGTGAAATATATACTACTGTGAAATAAAATGAATTATTTTTCTTGTATAACGAACATAAAAAATCTATGAGTTATGCAAGAGATATAGTTTTTAAACGTATTTTCTCATGAGGAGTGTGCTAAGTCGGATAATTTTGATTACATATTCTGTCATAAACTTGCAATTAAAACTATAATCCTCCTAAATGATGAGGCCAACTTAATATGATTGCAAAAAGGTACTCATTTGCTGCAAAATATTCTACATCCACTACTCGCTGAATATATACCAAAATACTTCTCTGAATTTCAATTGGCTCTTAGCATAAGAAATGTGTTGAATACTTTTTTATGTACGTCCCTTATCTATTATCTCCTGCTTTAACTCTGTCCCTTTCTCTGTTGATAGGTGAAAATGTGGGTGAAATTTTCTCACTTGAGTTTACACTTGCATATTATTCTATCTAATTTTGATTTCATTTTGTATGTGTAGCAAATTCTGGTGATGCAATGAAGTGGTGCTCCAAAGTGAAATTGAATTATTGGAAGTTAGAGATGGAGAGTTTTGGAGAATTATGATGTTTATGATACTATTTAAATACATTTAATTTTTTAAAAGTTCACTGCTAGTATGCACCTTGAAGCAATTGGCTTTATTAGCTGATGTAATACATGAAATATTTGTTTTTCAAAGTCGATAGAAAATATGTGCATTTAAAATAATTTTTGTTGTTTATTAGTTTATGTTGTGTTTCAGATCTACATGAAGTAATATGTTTGAAGCAAATGTGATTACAGGATATTCGAAAAGAATATTTAACTTTTTAACCACACAATTATATCTTTTATAAATGTTAAAAATATATAGTTCACAATGTAGGCGAAATTGTTACGCTTTAAAAGTGTAGACATAGGATACGAACAAAAGTGTGACATGTATGATAACAATGGCCACGTTTTATAACTGTTGCATTAGGTGCAACACTTAAAACATGTGGCCTATAAGGTAACAGAAGGCACAATTCAAAAATGTGTCTATAAGACTTGAACAACGTAGCCATAGGGGAGGTATTCAAAGCGTGGACTTTGCTTCACCACGAGCGTTGCTTTAGGGAAAATGTTACGCTTCTTTTGGCCACCCCCTAAAAAATGTTACCTTAGGTCGAAAAGTGTGGCTTTTGATCAAAGGCCACACTTTTGTATAGTTTAGGCCACGCTTTTTGATTGTGGTTAAAGGCCTAAAATATTATAGTGCATGAGATACAGTGTTTTGTGGATTGTTATGCTGGATATCATCAGGTCTTGATGGATGAAGACGATGCAGAAAAGATGGCTTTCACCACACCTTGGGGTACTTACTCTTACAGGGTCATGCGTTTTGGTTTGAAGAACGCCGGGGCAACGCACATAAGAGCAATGAGTGCCATCTTGCACGACAAGATACACCAGAAAATGGAGGTGTATGTGTATGATGTGATCATTAAATCAAGAACGTAGGACGATCATGTGCGGGATCTAAGAAAGTTCTTTGAGCGTCTGCGTAAGTATGACTTGAAGTTAAATATAGTTAAATGTGCATTTGGAGTTCCGTCTGGGAAAACTTTGGCATTTATAGTCAGTCAGAGAGGCATCAAGTTAGATCCAACAAAGATAAACTATATTTGGGATTTTCTGCCTACAATAACCAATAAAGAAGTTATGAGCCTATTGGGAAGGTTGAATTACATCAGCAGATTCGTTTGCTCAGTTGACACCACATGTGATCCCATATTTAAGTTATTGAAGAAAGTTGCGGCGATTAGATGGACAGATGAGTGTCAATAAGCTTTCAACAAAATCAAAGAATATCTATCGAACCCATGAGTCTTGGTCCCACACGAACCTGGAAGGCCTTTGTTTTGTATTTGACAGTGTTGGAGAATTCCTTTAGATGTGTTCTAGGGCAACATGATGTGATCGGGAAGAAAGAACAGACCATATACTATTTGAGCAGGAAGTTCACCAGTTATGAAGTGAAATACACTTTGTTGGAAAGAATTTTTTGCGCCCTAACTTGGGTTGCTTAGAAGCTTAGACATTATCTGTAGGCTTACACCATCTATCTCATCACTAGATTGAATCCTTTGAAATACACATTCCAAAAGTTGATTCTCACTGGGAGGTTAGCGAAATGGCAAATCCTGCTCACCGAGTCTGACATAGTCTATGTCACCCGCATGCCCATGAAAGCTCAAGCTTTAGCGGGTCACCTAGCTGAGAATCCAGTTGATAATGAATATCAGCCTTTGAGTACTTACTTTCCGGTCGAGGAAGTAAATTCAGTTAAGGTAATTCCAGAAGATACCAATGCTTAGGAAATATTCTTCGATGGAGCTGTGAATGCATAATGTGTCAAAATTGGGGCAATTTTGATCTCACCTACTGGTCAACACTATCTAGCCACAACCCAGCTTCGAGTTTTCTACACGAACAACACTACCGAGTATGAAGCCTACATTGTGGGCATGCACATGGAAATCGATCAGAATGTCGAAGAATTGCTAATCATGGGAGATTCCAACTTGATTATTCGACAAGCTCAAGGTGAATGGGAAACTCGAGATGTCATGCTTATTCCATACAAGCAATATGTCGAGGATTTTAGCAAGCGGTTCAATTTCATCGAGTTCTGGTGCATTCCTCGGTTTCATAATGAGTTTGTCGATGCACTAGCTACTTTGGCCTTGATGCTTCTATATCCAGGCAATGTCCACATTGATCCATTGGAAATCCAAATTCAAGAAAGGCATGGTTATTGAAGCATAGTTGAAATAGAGTCAGATGTTCATCCATAGTATCATGATATCAAAAGATTCTTGAAAATAAAGGAATATCCAGATCAACCCCGTGCAGACTGAAAGAGAACCATTAGAAGGCTCGCCAGTAGTTTCTTTCAGAGCGGAGAAGTCTTGTATAAAGGGACTCCAGATCTGAACCTTTTAAGATGCGTGGATGCCCAAGAGGCAGGAAGAATCATGAATGAAGTGCACGTAAGAGTGTGTGATCCCCATATGAACGGATACGTCCTTGCAAAGAAAATCCTGTGAGTAGGTTATTACTAGATGATTCATGCACCACATTTAGAACTGCATCCTATATCAGCACCGTAGCCGTTCGTTGCTTGGGATATGGATGTCATTGGGCCAAATGAGCCGAAAGCTTCAAATGGGCAAAAATTCATTTTAGTCGCCATTGACTATTTCACAAAATGGGTTGAGACAGCCTCTCTCAAAGTCATCACCAAGAAAGCAGTGGAGGAGTTTGTGCATTCCAACAATATCTGTCATTTTGGTATTCCTAAAACTATTATTACGGATAATTTTACAAATTTGAATAGTCATTTGGTGAGAGAGGTATGTGAACAATTTAATATCATGCATCGAACTTCCACCCCTTATCATCCCAAAGCTAATGGTGTTGTCGAAGCAGCAAAGAAAAAGATCAAGAATATTCTTAGTAAAATGATTCAAAGTTCTGGACAATGGCATGAAAAGTTGTCTTTTGCATTGTTAGGATATCGCACAACTGTGCACACATCAGTTGGAGCAACACCCTATTTATTAGTTCATGCAACTAAAGCCGTAATACCTGCCGAACTTGAAATTCCATCTCTTCAAATCATCGTTGAAGCTGAGATTGTGGATAATGAGTGGGTCAAAACCCGTCTAGAATAGTTAAAACTGATTGATGAAAAGTGAATGGCCGCAGTGTGCCAAGGGAAGTTGTATCAACAAGGAATGGCCCGTGTCTACAATAAGAAAGTGCGGACTAGGAACCTTGAATTGGGGCAACTCGTTTTGAGACATATTCTCCCACATCACAAAGAAGCAAAAGGAAAGACCGCTCAAAACTAGAAGGGTTCGTACATTATAAGAAAATTATTGCCAAAAGGGGAATTGTACTTGGGAGACATTGAAGGGAATGACTCTGAAACAGCTATCAATGCAGATGTTGTCAAAAGTAATTATGTTTAACCCTTCCTCATTATAACTATTCTCCGATTAGGATGATGAAGGCTTTTATTCTCTCAACCCAAACACTTTTAACCCTTTGCTAACCTTTTGAGCCGGGTACCTTTTCTTTGGTTACCCTCTTTGGAACCCGAAAATATTTGTTAAAAAAAGACAAAGAAACAAAAATAAAAAACAAAATTCCCTGAACTATTTTCAACTTGATTCCGAAAGGATACGTAGGTAGCCTCTCTCTGAGGTTCAGTCATATCAAAACAAAAATCCACATTCCCCCAAAGTTGAAACTGGGCCAGAATTTATAATGGTTCGGCGACGGTTCGACTGAAAGGTTCCAAAGTTGTAATTCAATCCAAACTCTTTTTACCCTAAATCATATTCAAATTCCTTCTGATCAACCGGTAAAGAAGTTCAAAATGGGAGGATGTTGGTTCTTTGGATTTGATACAATGAAATGAGAGAGTCTTGTTAGTGAAAACTCACAAACAGTACTATAAGGCGACAGTGAGAAGAGATAAAAGAGAGATCAGTTGGTGAAAACCCGCAAGGGGTGCCACTAATAAAAAAGGGAACCACTTACAACCATCGGCACTGATAGAGTCCTTACATGGTTTCTCGATTTTAAGGTATGAGTTATGATGGGTTTATAAGAGATTGGATGGTTGTGCAGATTGGGTTCCAGTCCAAGAAGCATGTCATGTCTATTTAAGTTGACATGCAATCCAGATAAGTCATTCTTTCCTTTCACCAAAAGGTCACTTCTCATTTAAATTCATTAGCATGTCCGTTGTTTACTTTTCTTTGAATCTCTTTCGGTCTAATTCTCCTCCAAAACCAATACAAAGAAAATATGGCAAGATTGGTTTTACAGGGTTTTGTTTGACAAAAGTTAAAATTCAAGAAAAGCACCCAACCTCAGCAGGTGCATCAAGTCGATCTCGACTGTCCATGATGGCCAATGCTCTGGAGTCAAAATTCTTGAAAAAGGAAAGAAATCCTAAACCAAGGGCCCATAATGGAAGAATAAGATAAAAAGGCCAAGCCCCACATGGGTTAATCATCAGGTGGAATTTTGGAAATTCAAGATCCCCGGGTTTATAAATGAAACAAATTTCCAGAAAGCCAACAAGCAATGGAGATCTTCATTGAAAGAGTTAGGCCGAGATCAACTGATCAAAACAATCAAGGTCACAAAACCAACCACCATTTCAAACTGACAAATTGCTCTTTGATTTGAAAGCAGGAAAACAGGTGCAGTCCAAAACAACCTTGCAAGAAGCAGGAGCAATAAAAGCAAGTTACGCAGAAACCTAAATAGTTTTGCAGCAAAAGTAGACCCAAAAATGGAAGTCCCCTTTTAAACTCTTCATTCATTCTCCTAATAAAATGAAAAGTGAAGTAAAAAAAAGGGGGCAAGAAGAAAAATAAAGAAAAGAAGAAGAAAGAAATAAAAGAAAAGAAGAAGAAAAATTCAAAATCATGGTAGCCTAGGGTCCCCAGTCTCTAGCTATGTTTTCCCAACATAGGGTTCCATTCCATAGTCGCTGCTAGCAAAACCTAGAGTCTTTTCCAGTATAGGGTCCCACTCCCTAGTTGACTCCCGACATAACTCGTGGACATTTTTGGCATAATCTGGTGACTTTCCCAGCATAAGCCGTGGACCCTTTCCGACATAACCAGATGACTTTTCCGGCATAACCTGATGACCTCCCCGGCATAACCCGTAGACCTTTCTGGCATAACCCAATGACTTTTCGGCATAACCTGTGGACCCTTTCCGGCATAACCCGGTGACTTCCCTGACATAATTCGAGGACTTTTCCGGCATAACCCGATGACTCTCCCATCATAACCCGAGGACCTTTTCCAGCATAACCCGATGACCTCCCTATCATAACCCGAGGACATTTTCCACGTAACCCAATGACTTTCCTGGAATAACTCGTGGACCCTTTTCAGCATAACCCGATGACCTCCCCGGTATAACCTGATGACTTTCCCGGCCTAACTTGATGACTTTCTTGACATAACCCATGGACCCTTTTCGGCATAACCCAATGACCTCCCGGGCATAACTCGAGGACCTTTTCGACATAATCCGATGACTTTCTCAACATAACCTGTGGACCTTTCCGGCTTAACCCGATGACTTTCTAGGCATAACTCGTGGACCCTTTCCGACAAACCCGATGACTTTCCCAGCATACCCGAGGATCTTTACGGCATAACCTGATGACTTTCCCGTGGACCTTTATAACCCGATGACTTTCCCGGCATAACCCGTGGGCCTTTCCCTACATAACCTGATGACCTTTACTGACATAACCCGATGACCTTTTTGGTATAACTCGATCATTTTTCCAGCATAACTTGGTAATCTTCCCAACATAGGGCCACCGATCCCCATTTGATTTCATTTTAGATATAGGATCTCCACTCCCTTATCTCTTTTCCTCAAGGATACACAATTCCGATTATATTGCATATAATAAATAAATAGCTTAGATTTTGTTACAATAACTCATGAAATTTTCCTAGTGAAAATTGGGGCAGAAAAATTTCGTTCATTTATTTGTTTTAGTGTCTGAGCAGGTTATACCTGGAGACACAGGGTTCGAGATGATCAATAGAAGAAGTATCAATCTAGAATCAAAGAAAATAAGTGAACTCTAAGTGCAGAAGTGGAGAAAAGATGTGGACTTCTAAAGATATGATTGAAATTACGAGCTTTGCATGTCCCGCCTTGATCCGAAAAGCTGAAGAAGAATGAAACAGTGGTTGCTGCTAACAAGCATCAAGATTCGAATCAGAGCCTATAGGAAGGACCAGCCAAGACTCAGGATAAAGCTTTGGAAGGTTTATAGATAGGAATCTTGTAACTCATAGTTATATGTTTGGCTAGTTTAGCTTTTCATCTTTTATTTTGGTGTAATAAGGAGTCAGCAAGCAGAAACAACAACAACATCAGTGAAATAAAAGTTTCCCGATAACCCTAGCTACCAAAACTTCCAGAACTACACTGTGATGACCTGGCCGACCGTCTTAAGAATTTATGCCCAAATCCCCTATTAACAACTTCCCCCGAGGTTATTTTGGCTATTTTGATTTGACGCAATATTTGATTTTATGTTTCAGAGAGTTTTGGAACACTTAGTCCCTAAATGAGAGCTTAAGTATTGGAAAGTTGACCGTAGTCGGAACGGTATGAAGACGGCCTCGAAATGGAAATCTGATGGTTCTGTTAGCTCCGTAGCTAATTTAGGTTTGAAATGTCGAAAGTTGAATCTTTGGAGTTTTCGGTTCGATAGTGAGATTTTGATCTGAGGGTCGGAATGGTATTTCGAGAGTTGAATTAGTTTTGTTATGTCATTCGGGATATGTCTGCAAAATTTTAGGTCATTCAGATGTTGTTTGGTTGGGTTTTTGATGAAAAGCGGAATTCGGAATATTTAAGAATGTTTGGCCTGAATCTGATGTGTTTTGGATGATTCAATGTTGTTTGAGGTTTTTTGAAGATTGTAACAAGTTCGAATAAGGTATTAAGATATGTTTGTGCTTTTGGTTGAGGTCCCGGGGACCTCGGGATAATTTCGGATGGTTGACGGTGAGTTTGAGGAATGTTTGTAGCTACTGAACTTTTGCTGCTTTTGGTATTTTCACAGCTACAATTTGGGGACCGCAGGTGCGATGCCGCTCACACGGAAGAGGATTATGGAGGAATTGTTAGGAACTGCAGATGCAGTTGTGGGATCGCACCTGCGAAGCAGCAGGTGCGGAATGTTGAGCGCAGGTGAGATTTTTGTCCATTAAGTGAAGAATCGCAGAAACGGTTATGTGGCCGCATATGCAATACCGTAGAAGCGGTTATTGTGCCGCAGATGCGAAAAATGCCTGGGCAGAAAATATAAATTGTGTGCTTTGCCAATTTTGAGTTATTTCACCATTTTTATCTCGTCTTTGGAGCTTTTTGGAGGATTTGAAAGAGGGATTTCAAAGGAAATTCATTGAGGTAAGGAATTTGGACTAAAAATTCGTTCCTATGCTATTATTTCACGGATTAGATCTAGAAATTATGGAAATTAAGGGTGAAAATTTGGAGAAACTAGGGGTTAGCATTGGAGACCTTTGATTGAGGATTTGATGGACCATTTGAGATCTAATTTTTATAATTTTAGTATGCATGAACTCGTGAGAGTGTGAGGATTCTAGAAATATAAATTTTACTCGATTCCGAGATGTGGGCCTGAGGGGCATTTTGGTCATTTTACCTAATTTTGCGTATTAGCTTAACATTTAATTGTAGAATCAGTTACTTGAAGTGTTATATACAATATGCAATTGAATTGAATAGGTTTTGACCATTTGGAGTCGAGTAATTGTGGCAAGGACGTGGTTTCAGGTTGATTTTGAGCTGGTTCGAGGAGTATGGCTTGTCTAACCTTGTGTGGGAGACTTTACCCTTAGGATTTGGTATATTTGATAATTGAAATGCCTTCTGCGTAAGGTGACGGGTGCGTACTTGTGCTAATTGTTGGAAATCCAGTTTTCATCAAGTAATTACTAGTATGTTCTCTTTCCTATTTTATTACTATTTAAGCCCGTGTTAGCTTAGGAAAGCATGTCTAAGTGATTAACTTGCCTTATTCGTTCATCTGCTTTACTTGAATTCTGTACAGCATGCTAGGCTAGATTATTTGTTGCCTTAATATGAACTTTGATATTTCTGAGCATTTCTCCTATTACTGTTGTGTATTTATATTGGGACTATGGATGTGGGATTCTGGTAGCTCCCCTCTTATATGTTTACATTTGGGACTACGGATGTGGGATTCCGGTAGATCCCCCTGCATAGTTATATGGAACTATGGAAATACACCTAGTAGATTCCCCTAGTATTGGTTATTTATGTTTGGGACTACGGAACGATATTTCGGTAGATCCTCGTGTACTATGAGCTGGACTACGGGACGGTATCCTGAGAGACTTATTGGATATGTACATTTGGGACTTCAGGATGGTATCCTGGAAGATCCCTGACAGATATTATTGGAGTTGAGCTGTATTTTCCTTCAGTGTTTACGTTGTTTCTGCATAATTGATACTGTCGTTTATATTCTGTGTTGCTTTTACTGTTGTACTTAGTTATACTCTTCTTTTCTACACTGTCGAACTATATCTTTTATTTAAACCTCAGTAGGGCCTTGACCTTCCTCATCAATACTCAACCGAGGTTAGGCTTGGCACTTACTGAGTACCGCTGTGGTGTACTTATACCTTTTGTGCGCATGTTTTTCATGTGCAAATCCAGGTACTTCGACTCAGTCCTACAAGCCCTGAGGCGACGCGACTGCTATAGCAACTTCGAGGTATATCTGCCATGTCCGTAGACCGAGGAGTCTCTTTCTATTCTTGCTATTTAGTATTAGCCCTTCTGTATTTCCGTTCTTGTTAGAAATTCTGGAGTTAGAGCTATGTAGTAATTTGTGGCTTGTGATTTGTGGGTCTCTGGGTCTTGGATTTATGTATTGGTTTTGAGAATTTAGTATTGTGTATGCTGAGCAGCACCTTTAAATGTTGTTAGTTACCTTATTCCTATTTTAAATTGTTTTTATTTTTCGCAAATTGGTTTTTCTTCCGCAATTTAGGCTTACCTAGTTGCGGCTACTAGGTGCCATCATGATGGTTCCCAGAGGGCGAACTGGGGTCGTGACAAGTTGGTATCAAAGCTCTAGTTTCATTTGAGTCATGAATCATAAGTCGGTTTATTAGAGTCTCGCTGATCGGTACAGATACATCTGTACTTATCTACGAGAGGCTATGTAACTGTTAGGAAAGTTTTATTTCATTTGATTTCCTTGTCATACGAGATTTTGACATCACAATTCTAAACTGCTATATTCTGTTTTCTCATAGACGGTGAGGACACATGCTACCTGAGATAATCAGGCACTCGTGCCCCCTACCGTAGCCATCAGAGGCCAGGGCCAGGGACGTGGTAGTGGTTGAGGACGCGCACATGGTACAGCTTGAGCACGTGTGCGAGCTGCCACCGAGGAGCCACCAGCAGTGCCAGTCGGTGTCCAAGCACCTGACACACCTGCAGCTACTACAATGCGAGCACTTCAAGAGACCCCAACACAGTTTATGAGCATGTACACCACTTTGGCTCAGGCAGGGTTGCTTCCCCTTGCTGCAGCTACATCTTAAGCCGGTGGAGGAGCACAGACTCATACCGCCCGTATTCCTGAGCAGCGAGTTCATGTTGATCAGGTCCCAGAGATTATTCATGTGCAGCCTGTAGCCCCAGGTCATCCCGAGGACAGGGCAGCGACTTCGAGGATGAGAAGCGGCGACTTGAGAGGTTCAAGAAGTATGATCCTCCTGTATTCATTGGGTTAGCATCAGAGGATGCCTTGGGATTTCTGGAGAAGTGCTACCATATTCTTCGTACCATGGGTATATCAGGATCGAGCGAGGTTTCATTTTCTACTTTCCAGCTTCGAGGAGCCGCCTAGGAGTGGTGGCGCACCTATTAGTTAGACAGTTCGGATGAGGATGCTTCGCTAACTTGGACCCAGTTTTCAGACCTATTTTAGAGAGAATTTATTCCTCAGAGCCTCAGAGGTGCATGGCATGCCGAGTTTTAGCATTTGCGCTAGGGTGCTATAACTGTCTCACAGTATGCTGTCTGCTATACTAGCTTGGCTAGACATGCACCAGCCTTGATTTTTACTGTTCGCGAGAGGTTTCACCGGTTTATTGAGGGGCTTATTCCCATCATCAGGTGTATCATGGCTCGTGAGTTGGAGATAGATATTACTTATCAGCAGGTGGTGAGCATTGCTAGGAGGATTGAGGGTATGCATGCTAGGGAGAGAGAGGAGAGGCAGGCCAAGAGGTCTCGAGAGTCGGGCCATTATTCTAGAGCCCGTACCCTGGCTGCAGGTTGTCATGGTAGGGGTTATACGAGTCGACCTATTCATTTAGCTCTTCCAGCAGTCAGTTGTGCTCTAGATCATCCTAGGCCTCAGGAGCCTTGTTATGCACCTCTAGTTTGTAGCGCGCCTCCTACGCGGGGTACTTTCAGAGGTCGGTCCAGCAAATTTGGCCCGAGCCAGTTATAGCCACCATATCCTCCTAGAGCTTGTTTTGAGTGTGGTGACACACGCCACATGGTGAGGGATTTCCCCATACTTGGGAGGGGTGCACCTCCACAGACTTCTCAACCACAATGTGCCCTGTAGAGTTCTCACGCTATGGTAATAGCTCCAGTTGCTACCCCACCTGCCCAACTAGCTAGAGGTGGAGGTCGGGGAGGTAGAGGTTGCCCTAGAGGGGGAGGCCAGGCCCGATACTATGCCATTCCTGCCCGTACCGAGGCTGTTGCCTCTGATTCTATCATCGTAAGTATTATACTTTGTCACAGAGATGTATCGGTTCTATTCGATCTAGGCTCCACTTACTCTTATGTGTCTTCATATTTTGCTCCACATTTAGGTATATCTCGGGATTATTTTTGTTCTCATGTTTATGTTTCTACTCATGTGGGAGATTCTCTTTTTGTTGACCGCGTTTATCGATTGTGTTTTGTTTCTCTTAGTGGTTTTGATAATAGAGCTGATTTATTGTTACTCAGCATAATAGACTTTGATATTATCTTGGGCATGGACTGGTTGTCGCCCCATTATGTAATTCTTGATTGTCACGCCAAAACCGTGACGCTGGCTGTGCCAGGTGTACTACATGTTTAGTGGAGGGGTACTTTAGATCACACACCCAGTAGAATTATTTCTTTCCTTGAGGCTCAACGTATGTGAGATAATTCAGTACTGATACCCCTTCAGTTGATTCAGTCCCAGTAGTATGATATTTTTCTTGATATGTTTCCACCTAACCTTCCAGGCATCCTGCCTGATAGAGATATTGATTTTGGCAGTGATCTATTGCCAGGCACTCAGCCCATTTCTCTTCCTCCATATCGTATGGCTCCTCTTGAGTTGAATGAGTTGAAAGATCAGATATAGGAATTGCTTGAAAAGGGCTTTATTCGTCCTAGTGTATCACCTTGGGATGCTCATGTATTGTTTGTGAAGAATAAGGATGGTTCTATGCGTATGTGTATTGACTATCGCCATTTAAGCAAGGTTACAGTGAAGAACCATTATCCTTTGCCTCATATTGATGATCTGTTTGACCAGCTTCAGGACGCATGGGTGTTTTCTAAGATTGAATTATGCTCAGGTTACCATCAGTTGAAGATTCGGGAGCAAGATATCCCGAAGACTTCTTTCAGGACTCGGTGTTGTCATTATGAGTTCCTTGCTATATCATTTGGGCTGACCAATGCCCCAGCAGCCTTTACGCATTTAATGCACAGTGTATTTCGGCCATATCTTGACTTATTTTTCATTGTCTTTATTGATGACATTCTGGTGTATTCCCGAGGTCAGGAAGATCATGAGCAGAACTTGAGGACAGTGCTTTAGACTCTGAGTGAAACGAAGTTATATGCAAAGTTCTCAAAATGTGAGTTTTGGTTGGATTCTGTGGCATTCTTAGGCCACGTGGTATCAAGTGAGGGTATTCAGGTGGATCTAAAGAAGGTAGAGGCAGTGGAGAGTTGGCCCAGACCATCCTCAGCTGCAGAGATTCATAGTTTTCTCAGTTTGGTGGGTTACTATCGTCGTTTTGTGGAGGGGTTTTCATCGATTGCAGCTCCTATAACCATACTGACCTAGAAGGGTGCTCCATTCCACTGGACAGAAGGGTGTGAGGCGAGCTTTTGGAAGCTCAAGATAGCTTTGACTACAGCCCCGATTTTGATATTTCCTATTGGTTTGGGGTCTTACACTGTCTATTGTGATGCTTCGAGCATTTGCCTTGGAGCGATGTTGATGCAAGACGCTAGTGTGATTACCTACGCATCCAGACAGTTGAAGGTACATGAGAAGAATTATCCGTTCCACGACCTTGAGTTATCTGCCATTGTTCATGCCCTGAAGATTTGGCGCCATTATCTATACGGTGTTCCTTGTGAGATTTATACTGATCATCGGAGCTTGCAGCACCTATTCAAGCAAAAAGATCTAAATTTACGCCAAAGGAGGTTGTTAGAGTTGCTGAAGGACTATGATATCACTATTTTGTATCACTGGGGCAAGGCCAATGTTGTGGCCGATGGTTTGAGTCAACGGGGAGAGAGTTTAGGGTGTTTGGCTTATCTACCAGCATCAGAGAGGCCTATGGGGATGGATGTTCAGGCCTTAGCTAGCCAGTTTGTAGTGGACCTTTCAAAGCCTAGTCGGGTTCTACGTTGTATGGTATCTCGGTCTTCCCTATTTGATCGTATCAGGGAGCGGCAGTATAATGACCCTCATTTGCTTGTCCTCAAGGACAAGGTTCAGCATGGTGATGCCAGAGATGTGACAGTTGGCGAGGATTGAGTATTGAGGATGCAGGGTCGGGTTTGTGTACCCAATGTTGATGGGCTTGAGGAGCCGATTCTAGAGGAGGCCTACAGTTCGCGATATTCCATTCATCCGGGTGCAGCGAAGATGTACCAGGATTTAAGGCAGCATTATTGGTGGATGCAGATGAAGAAAGCTATAGTTGGGTTTGTAGCTCGGTGCCTCAACTATCAGCAGGTGAAGTATGAGCACCAGAGACCGGATGGGTTGCTTTAGCAGATAAAGATTCCAAAGTGAATGTGGGAGCGGATCGCCATGAACTTTGTAGTTGGGCTCCCGCGAACTTTGAGAACGTTCGATGTCGTTTGGGTGATTGTGGATCGGCTTACCAAGTCCGATCACTTTATTCCTGTGTGTGCTACTTATTCTTTGGAGTGGTTGGTAGAGATCTATATCTGGGAGATTGTTAGTCTTTATAGTATTCCAGTTTCTATCATTTCAGATGGAGGTACTCAGTTCACATCACGGTTTTGAAGGGCCGTGCAACATGAGTTGGGTACTCGGGTAGAGTTGAGTACAACATTTCACCCTCGGATGGATTGGCAGTTCAAGCATTAGATTCTTGAGGATATGCTCCATGCGTGTGTGATCGAGTTTAGAGGGTCTTGTGATCAGTTGTTCCCATTGGCAGAGTTTGCATACAACAACAGTTATCAGTCCAACATTTAGATAGCATCGTATGAAGCTTTATATAGTAGGTGGTGTAGATCTCCAATAGGTTGGATCGAGCCAGGTGAGGCTAGATTATTGGTCATAGACTTAGTCCAGGATGCTTTGGAGAAGGTTAAGGTGTTTCGGGATAGACTCCGTACAACCTAGTCCAAACAGAAGAGCTATATGGATCGAAAGGTTTGTGATGATTCCTATAAGGTTGGAGAGCAGGTTCTGCTTCGGGTTTCGCCTATGAAGGGCATTATGAGATTTGGGAATAAAGGGAAGTCGAGTCCGAGGTTTATTGGCCCTTTTGAGATATTGAGGCGAGTTGGGGAGATTGCTTATGAGCTTGCCTTACCTCCCAGCTTAGCAGGGGTTCATCTGGTATTTCATCTTTTGATGCTCCGGAGGTACCACGGTGATCCCTTGCACGTGTTGGATTTCAGTTAAGTCTGGCAATATTGGACATGCAGGTTAGGAAACTAAGGTCAAAGAACATTGCATCAGTGAAGGTTCAGTGGAGGGGTCAGTAGGTCGAGGAGGCGACCTGGGAGACCGAGAAGGATATATGTGGCCATTACCCTCATATTTTCACTAATTTAGATATGTCTCTATGCTCGTTCGAGGACGAACGAATGTTAAAGTGTAGGAGGATGTGACGACCCGGCCATTCGTCTTAGGAATTTACGCCCCGATCCCCTATTAACTGCTTCCCCCGAGTTTATTTCTGCTATTTTGATTTGCCAGGATGTTCGGCTTTGAGTATTGGAGAGTTTGGGATACTTACTTCCTAAATGAGAGCATAAGTGTTTGAAAGTTGACTGTAGGTGGAACAGTGTGATGACGATCTTGGAAGGGAAATTCGATGGTTTTGTTAGCTCCGTTGGATGATTTCAGGCTTAGGGCCGTGATCGGATTGTGTTTTGGAGGTCCGTAGCTAACTTAGGCTTGAAATGTCGAAAGTTGAATTTTTTGAGTTTCCGATTCGATAGTGAGATTTTTATCTGAGGGTTAGAATGGAATTCTGACAGTTGCAGTAGTTCCGTTGTGTCATTCGGGATGTGTGTGCGAAATTTCAAGTCATTCAGATGTGCTTTGGTTGGGTTTTTGATCAAAAGCATAATTCGGAAGATTTTTGAAAGTTTGGCTTGAATCCGATGTGTTTGGACGATTTGATGTTGTTTGAGGTGTTTTGAAAATTGGAAAATGTTCTAATAAGGTAGTAGGATATGTTTGTGCTTTTGGTTGAGGTCCCAAGGGCCTCAGGGTGATTTCAGATGGTTGACAGGGAGTTTGAGTAATGTCTGCAGCTGCTGAACTTTTGCTGCTTCTGGTATTTCTGCACATGTGGTTTAGGGACCGCAGGTGCGATGCCGAACAAGGGGAAGAGGAGTCGCAGAAGCGGATTATTGATGAATTTTTAAGAACCGCAAATGTGGTTATGAGACCGCACCGGCGAAGCCGCAGGGCAGAATGTTGAGTGCAGGTGCGATTTTGGTCCGTTAAGTGAAGAACAATAGAAGCGGTTATGTGGACGCATACATGGTACCACAGAAGCGGTTATTGTGCCACAGATGTGAAAAATTCCTGGCAGCAAATATAAATAGTGTTCTTCGCTAATTTTGAGCTATTCTCGGCTTTGGAGATTTTTGGACGATTTGAAAGAGGGATTTCAAGGGAACTTTATTGAGGTTGTCGATGCCCCCTTTTTCCGAACGGAGTTCGGAATCGGGTATTCGACATTCGGGAGGACAACTCTATTCCCTTGCGAGAATCGGGTTTTTGAGTTTGAAGAGTCGCCACCTAATGATTATAGTGCATGAGGACACTTTTAAGAAAGAATTGAGAAGAAGAACCAGAGTTTAGGTAAGGGCTAGAAATTATGTCAAGGGGAATGTGTTAGGCACCCCTCAAGATCCACTAGTGTGGTTCCCGACCATGCTACAATTGTGAGTTTAAGCAATGAAGAAGACAAGTAGAAAATAAAGAAGATGGTTTTCACATAGTATTGCAAAAAAGTTTAAGAGTTTGAAAAAGAAAAGGAGTAGAAAATACGGAAAGTTAGTTTGAAGGAAAACTTAAAAAAAGAACAAATAAAAAGGGGAAAGGGGTCCTAGGTTTGCAAATAATATGGATCACATCAATGCAATATCCAGCAATCACTCCTCAGAAAAGGGGTCACACATAATATTAGCGCACCGGTCATCATATCCATATTCTACCCTTCCCATCCCGTTAAGGTATTAAAGCGCAGAATGTCTCGTTACTTATTACATGCTAGTACCCGTCCCGATCCTATCAGTCCCGGAGGCGTTTGGGACTACTAATCCTAAAAGGGAAAGGGATTTAGGGCTTTTTGAGAGTTTTCGAAGGACAAAATATTAAGGCGTCAATCAAAACACATGATGCAAGTAAAGGGGAAAGCAAATAGGGCTCAAGTAAGCCTCTTTAAATCAGATAAAGACATAGAGTTTAGCATGTCTTGCACGTACTGGTTTAGTCTTTTTATAAAAAATAAAGCGATAAGCGGACTGGTTCAACACATATATTTAGACAAGAAGTTCGCACTAGGCTCGCTCAAATGCCGCTGTCAAAGGCTGATCCATTTGATTATTTAGCCCAATTTTATCTATGTTGAATAGGACTAGCGATTTTGAAAAGCAAACTGATTATCAAGGGTTGCCAGTTTTTATCAGAGTGATATAAGTATCAGAAAAGAATGTACTATTTTGAAAAAGGTTTAATAGAAAAGAAATGAACTTTAGAGTACATGCAGACTAATTAAAAAAAAAAAAGAAGTTTCACGAATCTTATCAGAAAGTGTTAGTTTTCAGAAAAATGCCGGTTTGTTTAGAAAAAGGTTTATCAACTTACGAGGTTCAAAAAAAGTGCAGAAGACTGCCAGTTTTACCAAAGTAAATGCTAATTTCAACGGTTGATGCTGTTTTGAACAAATGAAACGACTCAGATTCGAAGTTCCTATAGGTATGCTTTCTATGCGTTAACTGATTTTCACACTTTTAACAATAGTCTTACAAACATGGTATCTATATACAACTTTTTTGTTAAGCCTACAATTTGCCTAATGGTATTGTTATGTGTAGAAATGTAAACCCCTACAAGCATGGTATCTTTATGCATAGTTGCAGAATTCAGACGTTAAAGCCTATAGGCATTCTTTCTACGTGTGAAGTTGAACATATTAGAAATTAAATCATATAGACATGTTTTCTATCCTTTGTGCATAAAAGTAACCTCCTACCTTTTTCACTAAATCCCCATGAGTTTGTACAAATAATTACAGACCAGTAAAATAAACTAAAATTAAAAACACAGCCGAAATTATCATCTACATCCGAGCAGCCTAATTCAGACTTAGTGTCTAGCAATATGAGATTGAACCACTTCCGAGATCAAGATTTACAAAGCCTTCTCTTATCTAGGGTGCTTCAGAGATCCAAGGAGTTTCAGGAACTCCAGGTAGTGCTTGCACCCAAGATATTAATCAGAATGAGTTATAGTGCAGTGTGGAAGAGCCAGCCCTCACGTTTCCAAGTTCAGAGGGACCTCATGGATCCCAAGGAAAGGCTCACAAGAGGGGGAGGGGGAGAACCTAAGTTCTAGGAGTGAGTGCCAGTGCAATAGAGAGGGGAAGGTTGTGCCAAAGCAGGCTGGTGGTCATACCTAATCATAAGGTAGGCTGGCACACCCCAGACTAAACCTGTTCAGCCAGCAAATAAGAGCACATACCTGTTGAAGGTCAAACCATGGTCTGGATAGTGATTAGAACACTGCAAGACCAAGTTCTCAAGCTCATAATACATATAAAGGGGAAGGGGAATGGGAATTGAAAGAGTTTAGGACTCAGGCAGTGCAGTCTATATACATGAACAACAATGTGAAGTGTTGTCATGTTTTCTGAACCATAGCTCAACATACAAATAAGTAGGGATAGGGATTCATGTAATCATAGAGATAAGGAAGCAAGTGAACTTGCAAAGAATTATAGCATAGAGACAGTAAGACAAACAAAGGAAAGGTTGAAGAATAAACATGTAGTGGAGAGGCAGAAATTAAACAAAGAGAGACATACCAATTTCAGAAAAGAAAGCAGAGAGAAAGCATGATTATTTCAGCCAAACCACAATCAGAGAAGAGAACCTTAAGCTTATGAGTTCAGAGAACTCGAATACTTTTAAGAAAATTTGAGTGTATTTGAGGGAAGAAGTAATGACTTGTTCTGTGTGTTAGAACTCCTTTTCTTCTTTTTTTGAAAGAGAAGAGGTACAAGTATTTATAGTTTTGAAAACGAGTAGATAATAGGGTAACAAGTAAAGTCTTAACACAAACATGGAAATAAATACAATCAAAATTAATTAACACAAGTATTTCCCTCTAATCAAGGGATTACTGCTCAAACAGATACTAACAGGATTAATTAAGGGAAGAAATCAATTTGAGAAAGATTGATTTCTGACCATATAAGGGATAGTAAAAGTATATAGTAAATATTTAAGTCTAAGTACAAAGGATTCTTAATTTTGGGAAAGGATTCAGCAAAGCAAAATAAGGAAAGGAATAAGTTAACCTTTAACAGGCGAGTAAAATCAGAATTTCACAAGGAAAAGTTTTGAAAATCAGCCACAAGTTTGAAATCAATCACAGAAGGGACTCGGTATATAAATGAAGTGCACAAGTAATAGACATGTGAGGTCAAGCTATGGCAAGAGAAAACAGCATACAGTAATAGCACAGAATTAATAGACAACAACCATTCATAGCATGATAGTCAAGTAGGTCAAATTTCATTGGCTTAGTAATAGAGAAAAAGATCAGAAGCATGCAAAAAGTCAAGTGAAAACCTTTCGGAAAACATATTCGAGTTTGACAGATAGCAAGAACTCAGAACAAAATGAATCACATAAAGAATAGAATGCTGAAGTTAAAGGAAGCGGTTTGAGCAATTTTGAATAGACGAGTTGCACAAACAACCTCAAGAACTCGAATGGACCCCAAAGAACTAGGGATTTCGCAATCAGTCGAGTTTAGAGGCGATAAACAAGTGAAACAAACAAACAATTTTAGAATATCAAATAAACCCCAAGAAATTAGGGTTTTCAACACTAATCAGTAAATCAAACAAATACTAACAGATAGACTCAGAAACTCAAACAAATCCCAAGAATTAGGGTTTTTAAAATCAATTAAACCTAGAGACGATAAGCAACTGTATCGAACAAAACATTAACAAACAGACTCAAAAACCCTAATTTGAAATCAAAGGATTTTTGAAAAGGAAATTTGGGGAAAACACTTGAAATATCAAATATAGCATAGATCTAAATAGATAAATGAAAAAAGAACCTCGAATAGGCTAGGGTTTCTGAGAACCTTAGAAACGAGAAAGGCTTGGAAGAAACAAGATCAGATCTGGAGCCGATAAGGTCGGAATCAGGCTCAGGAGGTTAAGACACGCCGGAGCAAGGCCGAAGATGACTGGAAACCTCGAATCGACGAAGGTCTGAGTGAAGGCCCTCGAAGTCTAGCCTCTAACCTTCAGGTATCAAGTACGTGAGAGCAGTAGGTGGTGAGTATATGTCGTCCATAGCTTGAGCGGCCATGAATTCCAGTGGGTTTGGGGTTGAAAGCGGCAGAAAGCGATTAGGGTTTCGAGTGAGTTTGAGAGAAGAGGGAGTTAGAGGCAACATCTCTGAAAGAATGAGGTAGGGTTTAGTGGTCATTTGAAATTAAAAAGGTCAGAAAAGATCTTGGTTGTTGATCGAAATCATCAACGTCTCATATTATAAAAGACCGGGCGGGTCTGGGTAATCGGATCAGGGGTCAGGTCCAAAATTGAATTGGGTCTCTTGATTTGGGTGTTGGGATTGGGTCGAATTGGGGTGCAATTTGAGCTAAAATTGAAATAAAATAGGGCCAGATTTTAAATAGCCACTTTTCTCCATTTTATTTTATAAAAATAGTAAAATGTTTTTTTAAACAAATCGAAGGTACTAAATTGATAAATGATATACAAATATTAAATTAAAAATACTGGAAGTAATTTGATAATTGTAAAATGCTGTAAATCATAAAATAGGCTATAATTGCAATTACAAGCAATTTAGCTTTAAAATTGCCAAATAAATCTGTAAAAATATGCAAAAATTGCCTCAATCATATTTTGGTGTAAATGTGAGAAAAAATAAGTTATTCACCAAAAAATGATAATTTTGGAAATAATTATTAAATTTTGTAGTATTAAAATAGGCAATAAATTGGTTTAAAAATCATTAAAAATACCAAAACTGTTGGGTGTGCTTATATATGCACGTATATGCTATTTTGGAAATATTTTTGGGTATAAAATTACCTAGTTAAAAATTGGGTATCAAAAGCTACCCCTCTTTACCCGAGGAGGATGCAAGAGTTCTCGGGTAAAGATAAGATGGCCAATTTTGACCGGAAGCGGCGATTGAAAAGAATTTTCACTGAGCTCTGGTCTCTGAGCTGCCTACATATCCCTGGTTTTAGAGGAGTCATGCCATATGTAGTTCAGGACTCATTGACGGAATGTGCCGATGGAGGTCTGAAAAGAACGACCACGATGCTTAAGTTGCAAGAGGTATTTGAAATCTAATAGGTTGCGGGAACCGGAGCGGGATCGCTCCTGCTGAGACGGCCGTTTGATAGCCAGTGTACCTGCAAGTAAGCAATACGAGCATATATCGTGCATAAACTTAAACGTGATGCAAGTTCCCATTGGACCATGAATGCTATCTTCAGACGGTTAGGATGACTTCCTCAGACTATGACGTCCCGGGCCATGAAGAGCGTAAATAAAGATTCGCAAGCTATGAAATGATATGCTCGGGCTATGCGGATGGTTCCTCCGAACCATGAAGCCTTTGAATAGGTTGGCGATCTTTCAGCCCATGAAATGTAAAAGGTGGTGATCTTTTAGCCCATGAAATACAAAAGGTGGCGATCTTTCAACCAACGCAAGAAATGGCGATGTTTCAGCCGGTGCAAAATTTAAATGACGATGGAGATATTGTAGCCATTCGAGAAAGATAAAGAGGCGATATTTCAGCCATGCGAGATGCGGATGGAGACAGAGTTTAGTCTCGAAAGGCAGATAAGTAGACTTATGCAGATAATGTAGATGGAGACAAAGCTTAGTCTCTAAAGGCAGAAGAGTAGCCTTATGCAGAAATGCAAATGGAGACAGTGATTAGTCTTGAAAGACAGAAGAGTAGCCTTACGCATGATGTAGATGGAGACAGTGCTTAGTCTCAAAAGGCAGAAGAGTAACCTTATGCAGGATATAGATGGAGATAAAGCTTAGTCTCGAAAGGTAGAAGAGTAGCCTTATGCAGGATGCAGATGGAGCCAGAGCTTAGTCTCGAAAGGCAGAAGAGTAGCCTTATGCGGGATGCAGATGGAGACAGTGCTTAGTCTCGAAAGGCAGAAGAGTAGCCTTATGCAGGATGCAGATGGAGACAGTGCTTAGTCTCAAAAGGCAGAAAAGTAGCCTTATGCAATGCAAGAATGTAAAAAGAAAGAATAGCAGTAAGATCTAATAGCTCATATACGATTACGATATCATGACTGGCGGGGAGGTTGTGTACGGATAGCAATTGCGGGTAAGTGATGATTCTGAGGAGTTGCATTCTTGGGAAAGTATGCGTACATAAATATACTTAATGATACTGCAAGTCGAGTGCCTGCATCCAAAGAAAAATCATGAGTTCTGTAAGGGGGAAAGGTTAGTTCGTCTTCCCCTGGCTCCTGGCATTGTGTATCATTGGGGGTAGCTTCGCTAAACAACAGCAATTTGGCTAGAAGTTATGCATGATTTAGTAAATATAACATAAGTAGAAAATAGTTTTCTTTAGATGAACCAACGACTGCGACGTGGTTCAAGGCATTGCGACCTCTATCGCTTCGGAATTTTGAGGGTCCTTCTCAAAATTTTGCCGTAGTTTACTGGGCTAACTGCTCGTAGCGACCTTTTACCCATTCTGCGTCATCCAATTTTGCATCTTGTATGATCCTTAAGGAGGGAATTTCTACCTCAGTGGGGATGACCGCCTTTGTACCATAAACCAACATGTAGGGAGTTTCCCCAGTTGATATGCGGATTGTGGTGCAGTATCCCAGTAAGGCGAATGATAATTTCTCATGCCATTGTTTGTGCCTCTCGATCATCTTCCTTATTATCTTCTTGATATTCTTGTTGGCTGCTTCTACAACTCCATTCATCTGAGGCATGTAGGTTGTAGAGTTCTTGTGTTTTATCTTGAATGTTTCACACATTGCTTTCATCAAGTCGCTGTTGAGATCGGAACCATTATCAGTGATGATTTATTCCGGAATTCCAAACCGACAAACAATGTGGTCGCGGACGAAATCTATCATAACCTTTTTAGTTACAGCCTTGTATGATGCTGCTTTGACCCATTTGGTGAAATAATCAATTGCCACTAGAATGAACCTGTGCCTGTTTGATGTAGCGGGCTCGATTGGTCCGATAACATCCATTCCCCAAGCGGCGAATGGCCATGGTGAGCTTGTTACAGTAAGCTCATTTGGAGGTACCTTTATCATATCTGTATGTATCTGACAGCAATGGCATTTGTGAACATACTGGATACAGTCTGCTTCCATAGTCATCCAAAAGTACCCTGCTCGGAGTATCTTCTTTGCTTAAACAAAACCATTCATGTGCGGCCCGCAAGTCCCCGCATGCACTTCGTCCAATAGCCTGGATGCTTCTTTTGCTTTGACACACCATAGCAAACCCAAATCAGGAGTCCTCCTGTACAGGATTCCTCCACTGTGAAAGAAGTTGTTGGATAACCTCCAAAGTGTGCGCTTCTGAGTAGCATTGGCAAGTTCTGGATATTCTCCTATTCTCAAGTACTCCTTGATGTCATGGAACCATGGTTTTCCGTCTGCTTCTTCCTCAACGTGAGCACAATAAGCTGGCTGATCACAAATCTTTACCGGGATAGGATCAATGAAATTCTTATCTGGATGCTGGATCATGGATGATAGAGTAGCTAATGCATCAACGAATTCGTTCAGGATACTGGGGACGCGCTGAAATTCTGTCTTTGTGAATCTCTTCCTCAACTCCTGTATGTGATGCGGATAAGGAAGTATCTTAGAGTTTTTGGTTGCCCAATCTTCTCGAACCTCATGTATGAGCAAGTCTGAATCACCGATCAGTAGCAACTCCTAAATGCTCATGTCAATGTCCATCTTAAGCCCCAGGATGCAGGCTTAATATTAAGCCATATTGTTTGTGCAAGGGAACCTGAGCTTGGCGGATACCGGATAATGCTGGCCGGTTTTTGATACTAGGACTGCTCCTATGCCAACTCTTTTGAAATTTGCGGCTTCGTCAAAAAACAACCTCCAACCGTCATAGGATTCTACAATATCTTCTCCTACGAAGGACACCTCTTCATTAGGAAGATACGTTTTTAGAGGTTCATATTCTCCGCCAACAGGATTCTCGGCGAGGTGATCTTCTAAGGCTTGACCTTTGGTTGCCTTCTGAGTCACGTAAACAATGTCGAATTCACTTAGCAGGATTTTCCACTTGGCGAGCTTGCCGGTGGGCATAGGCTTCTAGAAGATATACTTTAGTGGGTCCATTCTTGATATGAGGTAAATAGTGTAGGCACAAAAATAATGCCTCAATTTCTGAGCTACCCAAGTCAGAGCACAACAGGTGCGCTCTAATAGAGAATACCAGGCCTCGTACGGGGTGAACTTCTTACTGAGATAGTAGATGGCTTGCTCCTTTCTCCCTGTTTTATCATGTTGTCCCAGAATACAACCGAATGCTCCATCCAATACCGCAAGGTAAAGCAATAGAGGTCTTACTGGATCGGGCGGAACCAAGACTGGCGGCGTTGATAGGTATTCCTTGATTCTGTCAAATTCTTTCTGACAATCATTAGTCCATTTAGTAGCAGCGTCTTTCTTCAACATTTTAAAGATAGGTTTACAAATGATAGTGGACTGAGCTATAAATCTGCTGATATAGTTGAGTCTCCCCAGGAAACTCATCACGTCCATCTTTTTCTTTGGCGGTGGAAATTCTTGAATGGCTTTGACCTTAGATGGGTCCAATTCTATTCCTCAATGACTCACGATGAAACCCAGCAATTTTCCAGCAGGAACACCAAATGCACACTTGGCGGGATTCAGTTTCAGATTGTACCTCCTCAGTCTTTTGAAGAACTGTCTCAGATCTTCCATATGATCAGTGTCCTTCTTGGATTTGATGATGACGTCGTCCACATATACCTCGATCTCCTTGTGTATCATGTCATGAAAGATAGTAGTGATGGCTCTCATATAAGTGGCGCCAGCATTCTTCAACCCAAATGACATCATTTTGTAATAATACATTCCCCACGGTGTGATGAAAGCCATTTTCTCTGCATCTTCCTCATCCATCCATATCTGATGATACCCGGAGAAATAATCAACAAATGACTGCAACTCATGCTTGGCACAGTTGTCGATAAGAATCTATATATTCTGCAAGGGGAAGTCATCTTTGGGACTGGCCCGATTAAGATCCTGGTAGTCGACACAAACTCTAAATTTCCCATCCTTCTTTGGTACTTGCACGATGTTGGACAATCATGTCGGATACTCTACTACCCTGAGAACCTATGCTTTGACTTGCTTGGTAACCTCTTATTTGATTTTAAAACTCATATCGGGTTTGAATTTCCTAAGCTTCTATTTTACCGGCGGACAGGTTGGATCTGTTGGCAGTTTGTGAGCTACAATGGACGTACTGAGACAAGTCATGTCACCATACGACCAGGCGAATATGTCCTCATATTCATTTAAAAACACTATGTACTCTTCCTTTTCTGATGGTGACATGTGAACACTGATGCACGTTTCTTTGACATTTTCTGTATCTCCCGAATTAACAATCTCAGTTTCGTCCAAGTTAGACTTAGGCCTATTCGCAAAATTCTCAACCTCTCTGATGACCTCTTCTGGTATATCATCCTCTTCTGAGTCTATATCTGTTTGTTGCGCTATTTCGTTGTAAGTCACAATCGTTGGTTCATCGTCAAAGTAAGTAATAGTAATACTGTGTAAATAGAGTAGATGATACAGAAAATAATAAGAGAGATATATATGATAAACTGAAATGCTTTGATTAAATTCATAATTGTTTGGAACACCGGAGCTCTTTTCAAAATTAAATACAACGCGGAAAGAAAATCAGCTAGTAAAAAGTAAAATGAGATGCATGGTGCTTTTGTTTAGCCTTGCTACCCCGAAGCTTTCCGGGCCCTGGTGGTTCTAATTGAACAATTGCTGAGGCATTCTCCTCGGTTCACAGCTTGTATGGAAGGGCCTTCCTCCCCTTACTCCTCGAAAAGCACACAGCAGTCCATATTATCATCCTCCCGAAACAGATTCTTCATGGCTGCCAATGTTTCATGTTCCTCTAACCCATATATAGTATCTACCAGTTAGAAAGTATTCTCCAGGCAAGGTATCATATGCTCCAGTGGATAGTAGGGGCTGCGCCAAGGTGGCGACCAGTCATCGAACTCCTTCCAAGTGTATTCATACCCGAAACCAAATGTAGTACCGTGCTTGATGGGTTTGGTGATTCCCTGGAGGTTTTTGATGAGTCCCTTTCCAGGTTTGTACCCACACCAATTCAAGATACTTTCAATCTTGTTATCCCACCTTTTATGATCGTCTACATCACTGACCCTTTCGATGTGGTGGTATGTTTCTACGTCTATTCTCTTTCTGCCTCCAATCATTGGGATGATATGGCGACTATATATGGGGTTGCTACCATCGCCATGAATAATCATCTATTGGTGATTCTATTCGAACTTCACTGCCTGATACAGGGTCGATGCTATAGCTCCAGCGGCGTGGATCCATGGTCGTCCTAACAACAAGTTGTAGGATGCCGGGACATCTATCACTTGAAAGTCAACGTTGAACCATGTTGGTCCCATTTGCAAGCATAGGTTGATTTCTCCAATAGTAGACCTTTGGGACCCATCGAAGGCTTTGACATTGATAGCCTCATCTTTGATCTCGTGCAGGCTCTTTCCCAAGGTTCTGAGAGTTATCAGCGGACAGATGTTGAGGCTGGATCCTCCGTCGATCAAGACTCTAGTGATGAAATAATCCTCGCATTGCACGGTGATGTGTAGTGCCTTGTTGTGGCTCAGTCCGTCCGGTGGTAGCTCATCTTCGTGGAAGGTGATTTTGTGGTTCTCCAGTACTTACCCTACCATATTTGCCATTTCGCCTCCAGTTATGTTGCTGGGCATATAAGCTTCGCTCAGTATCTTTATCAAGGAATTTTTGTGTGCGTCAGAGCTTTGTAGAGGAGCTAGGGTAGAGATTTGCATTGGTGTTTTATTCAATTTCTTAGCGACCGAGTACTCCTTAGCTTGTATTTTCCTCCAAAGATCATTGGGCCCAGTTTAAATAGGCCATCCAGAGGCTTGCTTACTGGACTCAGCTAGGTGTTCTGGGTTATAAACCCTCCCTTTTCTGGTCATACCATGCGCAGCAATTGCTTCTCTTGTCTTGGTCTTCCCTTTCCTCCTAGCTTCGGCCATGTAATCCCATGGTATGGCATTTGAGTGGAACGGTATTATGTCTAACATTGCTACAGAAATAATTACCCTTGGTTGTAACACATCAACTTCAAAGGGTGCAGGTCCTTTTGGAACTCCAAACTTAACCTCAAGTAGTCCGGGCGCCTTTACAGAAGAAGGTGCTTCAAGTTTGAGAGGTATAGACATGTTTACTTCATCGTCCCTGGAGGGCTGATTCTGCACAACAATTGGGTTAAGTGTGACCACTGGTTTCTTTGGCTCATCACCCTCAGCAATCAACCCTATCGACCCTTTGGGGTCCCAATCATCCTCAATTTTGATCATGTGAATGTTTCCGCCATTGTGGTTAGGCAGAGGGTTGTTGTGAACATTAGGAGCAGGCTCCTTTGCTACGGCGATCTTATTGTCGATCAGGGTTTGAATCTTTGTAAGGCCCCGTAAAATTTTTTGCTCAAAACCTCGTAGCTCGTAGTGCCAAGATCCAAATATGTGTTAGGAATGTGTAGAATTCTTTGTGGCGAGCTTGCTCGCCGCAGTTCGGACACTTTTTACTGATTTTGCACTTAAAAATCACGAATCAAAATTTTCCAGAAAATTGCCATTATGCGGTCGCAGATCTGGTATGCGGGCTGCATTTCTGCCGCAAAGTTAACCAGTGAGTTAGTCAAAATTGATGTTGAAAATGTGGTCCATTATGCGATCACATAATCCATATGCGGACCGCATAACAATCGCATAAATTCCTCAAAGGAATTGTGAAGGTCAATTCTGCGGTGCATTATGCGACCGCATAACAGAAATGCGGACCGTATTTCTGTCGCAAAACACAGGTAGAGAAGTCAGATTTTAGGAGCACTTCTACGATCCATTATGCGGATTGCATTTCCACTCTGCGATTGCAGAGTGCGACCGCAGACCCTATATAGTTGTCTGTAGCAGCCTTGCCGGCTCGCCCACTGTATTATGCATGTATATGTACATATGTCTTTTGGATAGGTTTCCCTCACGTATGTTATTCATGTTTATATCTTAAGACACATGCTTAAGGATGTTCTACAGGCAGGACTCGGGCACCCATCGCGACCTATCGGTTTGGTTCGTGACAATTACAGACCGACTCCAATTTTTGGAATCAGTATCCGAACCCGTAATCCAAAAAGCCACTCCCGGTCAAACTTCCTAAAATTCCAACTTTCACCATTTGAAGACTAATTCGACTATGGATCTCCAAATTACAATCCGGACACGCTTATAAGTCCAAAATCATCCAACCGAACCGACGAAACTCCACTCCAATATCCAATGGTAAAAAGTCAAACTAGGTCAACTCTTCCAACTTAGAGCTTAAATCTTAAAGTTCATTGTTCAAAATTGATTTCGGATAACTTGAAAACCAACACCAATGAAGGTTGAAGTTTATAACTACCGAGCAAAGTGTAAATGCTCAAAACAATTAGTCGGATCATTACATTTTTTAAAACCTAGTGAAGGTTGAAGTTTATGACTTAAGATGCACAAAAATAGTATGGGTTGTTTGGTTAGTTGTTAAGCTTAGTGTAGTTAGTTGAATATTTGAAATTAATAGTATTGGGCCAGCAAGAATGAGCTCGTTCAAGACAAGCTGGCCCATTCCCTTCAGCAAGAAGTTAATTCATTTTCTTTTAAATAATAATTGGCCCAATGTCAATTAATAAGTTGAGGCCCAGCTCTTCTTTTAAAAAGTAGTTGGTCCACTTTTAGCTAATAACAAAGCAACCTTTTTTCTAGATTGATAAGTTGGCCAACTTTAATATTTTTTATTTTAGTCAAATAATCTCAATAAAAATCATAATTTTTATTTTATTAAAATAAGTTACAACTTAGTCTCCTTAATAACAAATTTTAAATGCTAGGCAACTAGTAGGCGCGATTAACGTTTTTTAATCACGGACTCGCTTATGTAGCGTGTTGTTTAAATACTTAATAAATTAATTCAATGATCTCAATAGCTTAATTAATTCCTAATTTAATTAATCACTTGCTATAATCGCGGATTCACTTGCGTAGTGCGATAGTCGCATTTTAATAACTTCCTAAACTAATTTCCTCAAACACAAAGATAGTATTCTCAAAAGTGCTACAAATAATTGATTGTCATGATTTTGATTCACTTGCGAGGTGCGATTACGATAATTAATAAATTTCATTTGATCATAATAAATTTCATTTGATCACGCAATTGCTTAAGTAGTGTGATTATGTTAATTTAATATTATTCAACCCATATTTTAATAAATACAAACAATAAAAGCAAATAAGAGGTAAAGCACAATCCTAAAAAATAGAATAATCTATAATTAATTCAAGCCAAATTTAAGTCAATATAGGGACCATGCTAGAACAACGGGACTCGAAGAATGTCTTTCACCTTATCCCTTGTCAATGAATTCCTTACCGAACTTTATTTTTGCATACCAATAATAATATAGTCAAATCTTTCTTTGATTAGGGATTCAAATAAAAGGTGACTTGGAACACCCAAATTCAAGTGATAACTCTAAAAATAAAGTAATCCCTATTTTAATTTTTAGTTTTAATTGAAAAACTCTTTAATCAACAATACATTATACAATATATCTTTTGGGGTGAATAAGGGGCGTGACAACTAATGTTATTAAAAGTTCAATTAATGATCCATTTTATTGCTTCACTATAGCAGTAGTAATAGTCTTGCTTTAAAGTTAGTTTGTCGTTACTTATGTTTGCTGGTTTTTTTTTTTTCCTTTCGTAATGCTCTTTAAATATTTGTTTCCTTTTCTTGTTTTGCTTATTTCTTTTGTTAGCTCTTTTTAGAATTTTTTTTAACCTTAGTGAAGGTTTAATTTTATTACTTAAGATGCACAAAAATAATATGTGTTGTTTGGTTAGTTGTTAAGCTTAGTGTTGTTAGTTGAATATTTCAAATTAATAGGATTAGGCCAGCAAGAATGAAGGGCCGAATGAGCTGACTTGTTGGCCCATTCTCGTTGAAGACAAGCTGGTCCATTCCGTTTCACAACAAGCTAGCCCATCCCCTTCAACAAGAAGTTGATCCATTTTCTTTTAAGAGAAATTTTCATAAAGTACTATCTTTTAGTAGTAATTAGTCATTTATAGATATCATTTGCTATGTTACGGATTATAAATACATTGTATGTGGTTATAAGATGTATTTGATGTATTTAAGATATTGTATTCATGAATACAGTAGCAAAAATATGCGTGAATCAGAGAAGTCTAGCTAATCAGTTGTTGTGTTCGAGTGTATTCGACTGTTTTCATGGAGTGAAACATGGGATTACAGCTGGACAGATTATTGTATTCGACTGTATTCACGGCGTGAAATAAGGGATTACACTGTTTTTAGAACGGAAAGTGAATCAATTAACATAATAGGCTCATAATATAATCAACAAAATCAATTATAGCACACAAATTTTGTATTTTTAGTTATATAAAAGATTCTCAACCGAAAAATACCCCAAAAATATAGCAATCTTCAGAGAAATCATATACTACATTTGAATACATAAATTATATGAATTAAAAAAAACTTATGAATACATTCATGGCATATAGCGAGACAGTGAATACAATAAAATAAATAGAATACAGCGAGATACATTCAAATACAATGAGAAAAAAAGATAGCGAATACAATAAAATACATGAAATACCACGAGATACATTGAATTACAATGAAACGAAACGACAATGAATACAATAAAATACATGAAAATACATTGAAATATATTAACAGAAAATCAAGTTGCTCAGCCCCAAACTCCAGCGTCTTTGTTCAAGATAACAGTAGAATCTTTTGGTATCTGCCTATTTGGGCTGAATTTTCCGATGCTGCTTTTGACATATGCATATCTAAATGCAAAAAATCTTCATAGTTTTCTTTGTCGCTGCATAATGCCGATTCTCTTTTCTTTCCTTTTGCAAATTCCTGATCAATAAATAGAGACCATGAAGTCATGCACATTCGTTATCTGCCGCATGATTCTATGATGTGAAGCCAAGACCTTTTTTTAGCTTTGCTTAAACGTTACTATACCTATTGGTATGCGGACCTGTACTTCTATGTTATAAGGCTCTTTCGTACTTTTTGTTTGCTCGCATTGTTGATTGTACATACTCTTGCTATTTGGTTAACTACTTGATAATTAAGCGAGAGTTTTTTCTATTTTAGGTGGTTCTCCCAGTACATCAACTCAAAGCCATTACTCCATCAACTAGTAAGATCAATCCGAATAAAGAACCCTAATTGGATCAATGGAGATGGAGAAAGTGAACCTTTCTGAAGTGGGCTTTGCACAAATCAGGTGGAAGGAAGAAATCGAAATTTTTAATGGGATGGGGGAAGAGAATGAGATATATCAAAGTAGACGGAGAAAGAAAAAAATGTAACTGATTAACGTATTTAGTTGATTAGGGCTATAAGGTAACCAAAATTAAATATTTTGTTATAAAACTTAAAAGGTATTTATATAAAATAATTTTTTTAAATAGTATTTATTTAAAATAAATAAATTATTAACCTCTGTTATAGGAGGTAAAAATTCCTTCTTTTAACTAATAGTTGGCCCAATGTCAATTAATAAGCTGAGACATCTTCTTTTAAAAAGTACTTGGTCCAGTTTTAGCTAATAGCAAAGCAGCCTCTTTTTTTTTTTGTAAAAGTTATACGGGGAACCCTATTTGATCGCCCCTATTTAATATATTTTTATTTTTTTTTAAATTTTAACTTGTACCCATTTTTTAAATAACTTCAGGCCATTTTCTCGTCCTCCTTCTCCTCCTCTCGGACAAATTTAAAATCAGCTTACCTACACAACATTCAATCAAAAGATCCTGAGCATCTCGGGCAACACGAACATCTGGGGGCAACATTTCTTTAATAATTTTTGTTGCTGAAAAGCGATACACTGGTCAGTATAGTGAAAGAAAGCAAACCATTAATGAAACTAAGTTATTTAAATCAAATACTAGCAAATTCGTGAAAACTAAATGAGTTTCAGAGATTAAGAATAAAAAGCAACATTGTCCATCAATTTGGTATTTCAGAAGTATACCAAATTGGAGGAATCTGACCAAGAGGATTACATAAGTTAGCGAGCACCTGTTTTTCCATTCGCCGATTACAAACAAAAACTTCAACTGAAGTTCGCCAATTACAAACAAAAACTTCGACAGTTAAAAAACAAAACTTTCAGATTTAGAGCTAAAGTTCGCCAGTTACAAAACAAAAACTTCAGCTCTAGAACTGAAGTTCCCCAGTTACAAAAACAAAAACTTCAGCTCTAGAGCTCCAGTTCGCCAGTTACAAAATAAAAGCTTCAGTTCTAGAGCTGAAATTCTCCAGTTACAGAAACAAAAACTTCAGCAATTACAAACAAAAACTTCAGCAAATAGAGAACAAAACTTCAGCTACTATGCTTAAGTTCAGCAATTACAAATAAAAACTTCAGCACACTTAGTTCAGCACACTTGCTACTTCAGTCCCGTCTACTAGAATGCTGAAGTTTTGAGTGATTGCTTTTGTTACTTCAGTCCTGTATGCTGAAGTTGAGCGAAAAAGTGGGTACGCTTGCAATTTTTTTTGCAAAGCGGGCACATGTTAAAACGTAACCCAAAAAGTGGGTATAGATGCAACTGCAGATTGATAAATTGGCCCAACTTTTATATTTTTATTTTTAGTCAAATAATTTCACTAAAACCAGAATTTTATTTTAATAAATTAACTTTACAACTTATTCTCCTTAATAGTTAATTTTAAATGCTAGGCAACTAGTAGGCGTGATTAACCTTTTTTTTATTCACGGACTCACTTGCATAGCGTGATGTTTAAATACTTAATAAATTAATTTAATAATCTCAATAGCTTAATTAGTTTCTAATTTATTTAGTCTCTTGCTATAATCGCATATTTGCTTGCGTAGTACGATAGTGGCATTTAATATTTTCCCAAACTAATTTCCTCAAGCACAAAGATAGTATTCTCAAAAATTCTACAAATAATTGATTGTCATGATTTCGGAGTCGCTTGCAAGGCGCGATTATGATAAGTTAATTAATTTTATTTTCGATCATGCATTCACTTGTAGCGTTGGTTATGACAACATAATATTATCCAAATCATTCTTTAATAGTTCTAATAATCAAGCAATAAAAGCGGACAAAGGTAAATCATAAAAATCAATAGACACACTTTATCTAAAAATAATGTAAGCCAAATGTAGTCAATAAAGCAAACGTGCTAGGACCACGGGACTTAGGAATCCCTTATACCTTTTTTCGCGTCAACATAATTTCTTACTCGAGCTTTGTTTTTGCAGACCAATAATAATAGAGCCAAACCCTCCTTTGACTATGGATTCAAATAAAAGGTAATTTGGAACACCCAAAAATTTAATTCCAAGCGGTGACTCTCTCAATAAAATAATCCCTACTCAAGTTTGTCACTTTAATTGGAAAAACTCTTTAATCCACAATCCATGCATATATCTTTTGGGGTGACAGAAAGGGGTGTGACAGCTCTTGCGATCGCTGTAGAACTAATAAGAATTTGGACTTGTACATATTGACTTTTATTTGGCTTTATTAATTCTGAATATATTGTGATTAGTTGGGCCTAATGTGCTACTTGTCCGTTGACCCTCCTCGACTCGAGTTGACATAGCCCGATTTCTTAAAATTAAAATTGGGTATTTGATTGACATAATCCGATTTCTTAAAATTAAAATTGGGTATTTGATTGACATAACCCGATTTCTTTGAGATAGTTGAGGTGTTTGACACATGGATTTTAAAGACACATATTTTAGCCGTGGAGCACCACCAACTAAATCGGAAAGTAATGCTATCAGTACGCTGGCCCTCCTCAACTCGAGTTGTCCATCTCGAGTAAGCCAGACTAGATAACTTCTGTCACACCTCCTTTTTCCTACACTCCTGAAAGGGTATAAGGGAGTTTTTTTCCAATTTAAGTGACAATCAAAGCGGAATTAATTTATTTAATGAATTCAGAGTCGCCACTTGGGATAGTTTTATGGTGTTCCAAGTCACCGGTTCAAAGTCCCGAATCGAGGAAGATTGACTCTTATTATAGTCTGCGAACATAAAAATTCGGCTAAGGAATTCTGTTAACCCAAGAGAAGGTGTTAGGTACTCCCGAGTTCCGTAATTTTCGCACGGTCGCTTTGATCATACTTGGCTCACTCAAGTTGTCTAATTACTTATTTAAGAACCTATGTGCGTTTACCTCTTACCGTTTTTTAATTAAGAAAAATTATCTTAAAACGGGTCACGCATACGTGTACCCGTTTGTTTGGCGCGTCAAAAATTATGTCACGGGAATGTGTCCACAATTAATAACACTTCATTATTATTAAGAAAATTTGGCCGAAGTTGCCGAACGCATACTCCGATTTTATTTTTAGAAATCGTGATCATATCACGCGAACGTGTCCACAACCACGTTAGTATATTAAACCTCCTAAAGCAAATTACGAACATTTGTCATTTTTATATCTAGAATATGAAATTAATGTGAGGGCCTTGTGTGATTTAATTACTGATGGCACACCTCGATTCTAATTTTCAAAGGGATTCAAACTACATTTTGGAGGGCCATAAACTATTTGTATTACCTAATATGGCACACCTCAAACTATTTAATGGCCTTAATTAATTTAAACACCACATATAATTAAAGATTTCTCTCAAACTAACTAATGGCTTACAAGAGAAAGTTGAGTATTTAAGCGAATGGACTTAATCTGGCACAAACGATCTAATAGCTAAATGGGAAAAAGGCTAACCAGTTCGGCCCAAGCGCAAACCCAAATGTCGAAACTTGTAGCTACTGAATATCAGACTCAGTATCGAGTCTCTTACAGCGCATAGTTAATGCCAAAAGTTGCAAATAAAACTCGTAAATTCAGAAGGGCTAACGTTGGAATCGATATGCATGCAAACACCCACCGAAATCACACTTTAACTCATCAATGGACAATTATCTGGCATTTTACCAATGACTCGACTTTGAAAACGATTAAAAGTCCAATTTTAATGACTAATAGTGGGCAAACTTTAAATCCCATATCTCCAAACTACATTGAAATATAAACCTGAAAATTTTAAAATCAAATCAATCTTGGACAAGTAGAACCTATATACAACCAAACTAACAACTTGTCATTTTATACTGAGCTTAAACTTAAATCTGCATTAGATAACTCTAGCAAATATCTGCCAAAACCAAGCAAAGTCCAGGATATACGGCAAACCAGCATTCAAAAACAAGCAAATAGCTAACAATTTACTTAAGTATAACCTTCGTGTTCGACTCCTGAATCTTGTACTCATATTGAAATTAAAAGTCCTCAATTCAAGAGCAAAAATCTATCATTACATCATACTGAAGGCATATGAAGGCTGAAAATAGCATGCATAACTCTAAACTAAATATATGACTAAGAGCAGGAAGAAAACAAAACATCAAAAACTCAAAATAATTTTTGTATTCAATTCAATTTCTACTACATAATGCATGGGTACAACCATTTGCCATCCATAGTTCATGAAAATACCTGAAAAGTGAGAAGAAATAAAGCAAGGTGAGCAGAGGCTCGAGCAACAGTAGAAAAGTAGCAGAAATCAGCCCAGATCCGATAGAACAGTAAACCAGAACAAAGCAGCTTCAAATCAAACTTCTAAACAGACTCAAATCCAATTTATTAACTCCAAATTTGAATTGAAACAAGACTCAAAACACAAGTTCAACTCAGGATTAGTTTTGAAAAGCCAAATTAAACCATCTTTAACCCATGTGGATCACAAATAACTTCAGAAAAATAGAAAACCTCAAGAATGAAATCAAAAACTAATGGAATAGTAAATTTTATGAAATTTTTTAGCCGCATTTGATTTTCTCTTGATTTTTCTATCTTACTCTATCACTTGATCTTTACCTTGAAAGGTAAGATAGAGATGCCTTTATAGCCAAGGAAAGTAGGGCAACTAGCAGATTTTAATTTTTGCATTTCTGCCCTTTTCTAATTTTTGTTTTTGCTACTTAATCCTTGAATTTTTTACTTGCTTGCCAAGTAAGGCTATTTTCAGCTTCTAGGAAGCTTCCTAGGCAGTTACCAACAGATTCCCTACCCCAATTTCCCCAAATTATTCATAAACCCTGTTAATTAACCAAGTAGCCCAAACGGGTATGTGTCAAATTGACCCTAGGCTGAATTCACTCAAAACCTAACCCAAACCAAGATTCTAAACCTAAGGCATGGACCCCAAGCCCAAATATAATCAGAACCAAATTTAATTGGAGAAGAACAAAACCAGAAACAATTTGAATCAATTTCAAAAATTCAATTAACAAACTAAAACTAACAAAGTTAACAAATTGAAAGCAACATAATCAAAGCCTGAATGGACTAAGAGGTTTAAATTATCACGTAAGAAAATTACCCTTAAGAAACTAACAAGAAAACAAAAAAAGAAACTAGAAGAAGCAGATGATAGCTCGACACATGGGTAAAAAAACTGAATTAAAAGAAAAGGGTAGTACCTAATAAGCCTTGGACCGTAAAAGCAAATGACGAAACTTCGAATCCTTATATTTCGGCTTAATCTGAGACTAATCGCATGTTTTTCATCAAAACACTCGATTAACGTCAGAATGAACCTAAAATTTCGGAGAGCACTCGAATTGGACCGATTTGGGCTTTTAGGGTTCACCTTTGATTTGATATTTGAGACGATTTCGGGTGATTTGAAACAAATGGATCGGGGATTTGAGATGAGGGGACTGAGGGGGTCATGGGGTGTTAATTTGGTTGGGATTGGGGTAGGCGCTGCCGAATTTGGGGCGGTGGAGAAGAGGGGCGGCTAGGGTTTTGCAGGGATTTTCTCTGAAGAGAGATTGAGAGGGACGAGTTTAGATAAGGGGGTGTCACATTTTTCGGACACATATATATAAAAGCCCTCCTACTTCAAAGCCATTTGATCAAGTAACATAGACGGCTCAGATCTGCCCACTAACTAAAACGAGGTCGTTTGGCTCGCTGGGGGTGGGGGGGTGAGACCAAGTAACGGGCTCAATTGACCGGGTTTTGTCGGTTTTGAGGGATTTAAAAATTGGGTCTGGACGACTTTGGGTAAGATTGGCTCAATATTGAGTTCTTGATTTTCCTTTTCTTTTCTTTCTTTTATTTTCCTAATTCCTTTTTTTTAATTTAAAACTAAAAATAAGCCTAAATTGATTCCTACTCCAAATTATCTAATCAAATTAAATTAACCAACTTTAAAAATAATTACCACCAATGATTAAAAAAAATAACTTAGCAGGGTTCAAAAAATTAAAACTAAAGTGCAAAAATAACTATTTTTGTGATTTTCTCATTTTTATAGAATAACTAATTTACTACTTAATCCTAAAATATAGAATTAAATTCTAAATATAAATGCAACGTTTTTTTTTGTATTTTTCATTAATTAAACAACAAACATGCACAGACAAATGCAAACAATTAACAGAAAATGCCACAAAAATCCACAATATTTGCAAATAATGAAAATTATTTTGTTTTGAATTTATGGGAGTGATTCATATAGGGCAAATATCACGTGCTCACAGCTGCCCCTCTTTGCTCGAAAACACGAAGATTTTTCGTGCAAAGATAAAGCGAGCGGAAACGAGCGATTTTTGCCCGTTTGAATACTCTGTGGGAAGCGTTTTTAAAAGATTTGACTGCACCCTGCTTCTAAGTTTGCCTACATATCCTTGGCTATAAAGGAATCAGGTCAATATAGTTCGGAAAGTTTTGGTAGCTGGGACTACTATGAAGCTGTGATTTTACTGCTGCTGCCACTGCTGCTACTACTTACTGAACCACTTATTATACCATGACAAAATAAAAAGAAGCTAGACTAAGCTATGGTCTATGAATTACAAAAACCTATCTATATCTTCAAACTTGATCTGGTGATTCTTGTTGACTTGTATTCTCCGGGTGAAGTTGTTGATACACAATTTTTTCCTAAGTATTTTTAACCCAAAATACTTCCAAAATAGCATATATGTGCATATATAAGCACACCCAAGAGTTTTGGCATTTTTAATGATTTTCAAACCAATTTATTGCCTATTTTAATACAACAAAATCCAATAATTATTCCCAAAATTATTATTTTTGGTGAGTAACTCATTTTATTCTCACATTTACTCTAAAATATAATTGAGGTAATTCTTTCATATTTTTAAAAATTTATTTGGCATTTTTAAAGCTAAATTGCATATAGTTGCAATTATAGCCTATTTTGTGATTAATGGCATTTTATAATCACAAAATTAGTTCCAAAATTTTTAAGTTAATATTTGTGTAATGTTTGTTTACTCAGTATTTTTAATTTATTTTTAAAAAACCATTATTACCTTTTTATAAAATAAAAAGAGAAAATTGGCCATTTAAAATCTAGCCTCAATTTCATTTCAATTACAGCCCAATTTGCACCCCAATTCAACCCAATCCCAACCCCCAAATCAATTTAAACCCGACTACATGATCCAATCACCCAAACCCGCCCATTTTCCTTTTTAAAATCTGAGTCGTTGATCATTTTTGATCAACGACCCAGATCTCTTCTTTCCTTTTTTAGTTCCAAACGACCCCTAAACCCTACCCCATTCTTTCAGAAGCGCCATCTCTAAACGCTCTCCTCTCTCCAACTCTCTTGAGGGTTCTCAAACCCTAGCCGCCTCTTGCCGTCTCTGACCGGAGATCTACCGGAATCCATGGCCACCAAAGCCATAGGAATCCTGAACCCATCCCCTGATGCTCTTATATGTCAGTTTTTTGAAGATTCAAGTCCTGGCCTTGAAGATCCGTACCCAGGCTTCCTTCGATTCAAGGGTTCCATGGTCGTCTCCAGCTTTTCCGGCATGCCATGGTCATTCGAGCCTGAGTCCAACTTCTCCGGCTTAGATCGTGACTTTTCTAGGCCTCTCTCGTTCCTGGGGTTCTTCTGAAACCCTAGCCTTTCGAGGTTCTCCTAATTTCTCTAGATCTATTCTAGATTTATGTTTATTTTAAGGTTTCAAAATGTTTTCTCAAAGTTTCTTTCAAAACTCTGCTTTCAAACCTTTCATTTTCTATGATTTAGGGTTTCTTTGAGTTTTTACATGCTCTACTGTGATTTTTATGCGTCTCTCCTATTATGTTTCTTCTGCTGTGATCCTTATGTGTTTTCTTCTACTATGTTTTCTTCTACCTTGTTCTTATGATTTCCCCTACTGTATCTTGCATGATTGTTCTTTTATTTTGTTTTTTATGAAATTTCTTTGTTGGGAAATACATGTTAAAGGTCATGGTCCCTTTGTGATTTCTGAACTTATTTCATTGTTGTTTCTGCTTGATTCACTTGTTTTTGTCTCTAGACTCGATTAACGGTAAAAAACCCAAGAATTTGGGGGTTTCATTCGAGTTTCTAAGGCCATTTGTTATGTGATTTGTTTGCTTCTCATCTCTGAACTTGTTTTGATTTCAAAACCATAATCCCTTGGGCTTATTTGAGTTTTTGAAGTTGTTTCACCTACTGCTACCTTTGTTTCAACTTTTGTTTTCCCACATGGCTCTTACTTCTTGCTAAACTCTATAAGACTTTTACTTGACCTTTTTCTCTGAGATGACTACCATGTTCCTATAGTCCACTACTCACTGATTTGGACACTTTTTCTTTGTCCTAAATTTTGCCTCGCATGCTTGATGTTTATGCACCCTATTTATATGCTGAAACTCCTTATTTGATGGATTTTCAAACTTGTGACTCATTTCAAACCTTTCCTTTATGAAATTCTGATTTCACTCGCCTATTAGGGTTAATTGATTTCTTTTCCTATTTTTACCTTACTGAATCCTTTTCAAATTTGAATTCTTCTGCACCTAGACTCGATTGCTTATTGTTGTTTTACTACTTCTTTCATGACAATTGTCAACCTGCTTTTTAATTAATTGCTTTCCTTATTTTGAGCATGTCATTGCCCATTAAGCAAGTGACCCCGTTAATTATGAGTAGTCACTCGTATAATTGATTCTGAATGGGATTGTTCCATGTTTGCAATTTATTTCCTCTCTTTCACTTATTTTCAAAAGCTATAAATACCTGCTCCTTTTATTAACACAAACACACAACTAACACTCGAGTCTTTTTTCTGAACTGACACTCACACGCATAAGTATACTCTTGCTATTTGTACTGTGGCCTGTTACAAGATGTTTGCTCTCTTTGCTTTCTTAAACTGGTATTTCCTAGTTCTAATTCCAGCCCCAACTCCAATGTGTTTACTTACCAGTCAAGTCCATGTTTACTTTAATGTCTCAAGTATTTAATCTTTGTGCAACGTGCTTATATCTTGCTCCCTTCTTGTAATGAATCACATTCCTATATCCACTTATGTGTTTTGAGCTATGGTTAAAAAACATGGCAATATATCTGAAGTTATTGTCCATGGATATGAACTGGACCCTTTGGGTCCTAAGCTCTTTCAATTTCCCATCCCTATTCCCTTACTATGTGTGCTGAGTTAAAGCTTTGGCCTGACAGTATTCTAATTACTGCCCAGGCCATGGCTTGAACTTAAATAGGTCCTTACTCTCCAATGTTTGGCCAACAGGTTTGGTCAGGGGTGTGCCAGCCTACCTCATGGTTAGGTATGACCACCAGCCTGCCTTGGCACTCCCTACCCCTCTCTGTTTCACTTGCACTCATTCTTAGAACTTAGGTTCTGCCCCTCTCTTGTGAGCCTTACCTTGGGACCCCTGAGCTCCCTCTGAACTTGGACACTTGAGGGTTGGCTCTTCCACACTACACTATAACTCATTCTGATTAACACCTTGGGTGTAAGCACTGCCTGGGGTTCCTGAAACCGCTTGGATCTCTGAAACACCCTAGATAAGAGAAGACTTTGAAATCTAGATCTCAGAAGTGGCTCAATCTCATATTACTAGAAACTAAGTCTGAATTATGCTGTTCGGATGTAGCTGATAATTCCTGATGTACTTTTAATTTCGGTTTTATTCTTCTGGTCTGTAACAATTTGTATAAACTCATGGGATTTTAGTAAGGGAGGGGGTTTACTTTTATGCACTAAGGGTAGAAAATATGCCTATAGGGATTTATTTCTAATTTGTGCAACTTCACACGTAGAGAGCATGTCTATAAGATTTAACCTTTGATTTCTGCAACTAAGCATATAGATACCATGCCTATAGGAATTTGCATTTATGCATATAATAACGTTATTAGTCAAACAAATAGGCTTAATAACAAAATTGCATATAGATACCACGTCTGCAGTACTCCTGTTTAAAAGGTCAATATCGGTTAAGGCATAGAGAGCATGCCTATAGGAACTTCGGATCGGAGCCGTTTCATTCATTCAAAACAACATTCACCCATTGAAATTAGTATTTACTAAAGCTCGTAAAGTAATGGATCTTTTCTAAACAAATCTGCATTTTTCTGAAACTCATTTAAGACTCGTGAAACTTTTCTTCCAATTAGTCTGCATGTCCTCAGAAGCTCACTTCTTTTTCCGTTAAACCTTTTTTTTTTCAAAAGCAGTAAATTCTTTTCCTGAAACTCCTTTTAATCTATAACTTTGCTTTATAATCAGTTTGTGTTTTAAAATCAGTAGTTCTATCCAACACTTAGACAAAGGATTAATTAATCAATTAGATTAGTTTTAGGTAACTGTATTCGAGCGAGCCTAATGCGAACTTCCTGTCTATAAATATGTGTTGGACCAGTCTGCTCGTTGCTTTATTTAATTTAAGACCAAACCAGTATGTGCAAGACATGCTAAATTCAATGTCTTTATTTGATTTAAGGAGGCTTATTTGAGCTCTACTTGCTTATTTGCTTTCCCCTTTACTTGCAATATGTGTTTTGATTGACGCCTAGTATATTGTCCTTTGAAAACTCCCAAAAGGCCCCAAAACCCTATCCCTTTAGGACTAGTGGTCCAATTGCCTCCGGGACTGATAGGATTGGGACGAGTACTAGCATGCAATAAGTAAAGAGACATTCCGCGCTTTAATACCTTAACGGGGTGGGAAGGGTAGAATATGGATATGATGACCATGCGATAACACCACGTGTATAAACGGTTACCGGGTGTTGTGTGTGGTGATCCATATTATTTATAAACGTAGGACCCCTCTCCCTTTAATTGTTTATTTTATTTCGAAAACTGCTTTTCTCAAATTTCAGCTTCTTTAACTGCTACTTCCAGCAATTATGTAAAATTTCTCCCTCTTCACTCGTTTATTCTGAATTTTAAAATTACTTTCTTCGTGAAATTTCAACTTCTTTAACTTCGTTTTAGTTTCAAATTATTTGCAACTATTATATGAAAACCACCCTTGTATTTGTAATTCTTGCTTGTTTACTTATGTTTGCTTGCTTAAAGTCACAATTGTAATATGATCGGGAACCACACTAGTGGATCTTGAGTGGTGGATAACACCTTCCCCTCGAGATAATTTCTAGCCCTTACCCAAACTCTAGTTCTTCATCTCAGATTCTTCCTTAAAGTGTCCTAATGCACTTTAATCATTAAGTGGCGACTCTTCGAACTCAAAAACCCAATTCTCACAAGGGAATAAAGTTGTCCTCCTGAATGTCGTTTACCCGATTCTGAACTCCATTTTGGAAGAAGAAAAGGGGGCATCGACAAAAGTTCCTTTGTTGCCTACTTGAGTTGTAATCTGAGATGTTTTCCCTTTGTTCAGGTGGACGCCTAATTGCTGAACTCGAATTATATTCCCGTGCTCTTCAGGCGGGCTCCTGACTACTGAACTTGAATTGTATTTCTGTGCTCTCCAGGTGGGCGCTTGACTGCTGAACTTGAATTGTATTCTCGTGCTCTCCAGGTGACGCCTAACTACTGAACTTAAATTGTATTCCCGTGCTCTCCAAGTGGACGCCTGACTGCTTAACTTGAATTGTATTCCCGTGCTCTCCAGGTGGGTGCCTGATTGCTGAACTTGAATTGTATTTCCGTGCTCTCCAGGTGGACGCCTGACTGCTGAACTTGAATTATATTCCCGTGCTCTCCAGGTGGGCGCCTGACTGCTGAACTTGAACTGTACTCCCGTGCTCTCCTGGTGGGCGCCTGGTTGCTAAACATAAATTGTATTCCCGTGCTCTCCAGGTGGGTGCCTGACTGTTGAACTTCCCCGAAAACGGCGCCAAAAAGTGATCGTGGCGGACTCAACCTTAGGAAGAGTGGGCACTAAGACTTTTACCCAATAGTGGTATCGGGGTCAATTTCCACAGGGAGCTTGGAATGGAGTCGAGTATTTGTTTGGTCTAGAAATGCGTTTTAGCTCCTAACTGTACTTCTAACATTTTTGGGGTTTTTGTGATTATCAACTACAATTTAACAACTACTAATTAAAACAAAGTTATGCTAAGATATTAATTCTAGGTTGTATGCAAGATAGAGAAAGGCACTAGGGTCATGGCATTTACCTAGGTGGTCAACAAACGAGTAGAGATTCCTAATACAAGAATGATGATTATGGGGATTATGCTATAACCATTGCACGATTGCACTCACTCTCACACCCCTCAGTATAGAGAGTGATTTTGCCCAACTGACTCTCTCGAGACCAATTGGGTAGGCCAATATGCCCAAGCAACTTAGGGTTCAAGTTGGGTAATTACTCTCTCGAGGTTTAACCCGTTAATTGGGACTACCATTCTCATTGGTCCATCCCAATTCCTTGTTGGGTCAGTTTTGGGGTCATAGACACTCTTTCTCAAGAAGAATCAAGACCCACTAAGCTAGACTTAGTGTTTGCAACCACCAAATCCTAATTAAATCATAAAATTAACCCAAATAGCAAACACCCAACATCATTCAAGCATTAAACAATCACACCCATTAATTACCCATACTAGGGTTGAGCCACAACCCTAGCTAATGGGTAGACATAATAGAAACAAAAGTTGAAGAAATAGTAGATAAAATCGACATATTAATTAACTACAATGTTAATCTACAAGAATCAACGATAAAGCAAGACGAAATTTCCCAAAATAGGCAAAAACTTGATTCTCACAAGTGCAGCAACTATCTGATATCTAATACATAACCTAAAAGTAAAATGTTCTATTTATAGTACACAAGAAAAACTGGATAAAAATACCCCTGCGGGGCTGGCGCGGACCGCACAGAAATGCAGCACGGCCGCGTAAGGGTCCTGGTCTTCAATTCTCTCTTCTGAAGCTGGGGGCGCGGACCACGCAAAAAGGTAGAGCGGCCGTGCTGGCTGAAGGGCGCGGACCGCGCATAAATGGGGCGTGGCCGTGTGGAGAACTTGGCAAAATGACCACTCTCTGAACAACCATCCACGCGGACCACACTATTTTGGTACGCGGTCGCGTGGGTTTGCCTTTGCATTCTCTGGTCTCTGAACCTCCTCAGGCACGGACTGCGTCAGGATGAGCGCAGACCGCGCATGTCACAACTGAAATGCCCAATCTCTGAACTTCCAACGCGGCCGCGTGGCAAAGCAGTGCGGTCCGCGCTGGGTCTCTTTGTTCCCCACGTCACTTGACTTTCACACTTGGCAGATTTCACTCTGTTTCGACCCGATCTTTGACATTTGTCATCTTGTCGCTCAAACCTGAAATCAAGCGCAACTTGTAAGCATTTTGGGACTAATTTATGGCAATTCACGCACAAAGCTTAGGCAAGAATGTGTATAAAACATGTTAAAATCATAGTTATCATTGACCAGTGACAAGCAGGGTCTTCGAGCGAAAATCAAGAGTTATCATGGCAAGTGAAGGAACAATAGACCTCAAGGCGAGAGCTAGTGGTTTGAGTCAAGAAAGAAAAACATGCGCAATGAGTGGGTGGCAATTGTCGTTCTTCGAGATTCATGTGAAACACAAGGGCGTGGTAAATGTCAGGTCATGAGCATCACAACAGATAAGGGGTATTAGGTTTGAACGGAGAAGAGGTATTTTCTGTGATAAGGATGAAAGAGAAAATGGTTAGTCAATAAACTAGCAAGGTCTTCGAGTGGAAATCAAAGCGATCATGGGAAGTGAAGGAGCAATCGCCCTCAAAGTCAAGGCCAGAAACCAACCACCATATTTTTAAACTGACAAAAATTTTCTTTGATTGAAACAGGGGCAGAAAAGTTTGTTTGTTTCGGAGAAATCCTCCGTAAGGAAAAGCAGGCACCATACGGGTTTGTCCGTAAATTTTTAGGACCCTCCTGAAAAATGGGACCTAGTTTAAAATTCAAAAACAATAATGAGTAGCAAGACCTAGCATAAAATGTACCCTAAAGGAATATAAGTTAGTTTCAATGTTTTCATTCTTGAGATAGGATTTAAGTAGGAGTTTGCAGGACCCTCCTGAATAATGGGACCTAGCTTTAAGATTTCCATTAGATAACAAGATTTAGCGTAAGATCTGTTGTAGGAAAGTATAATTCAGCCGTAGGAGTTCTGTTGTAGGATAGTATAATTCAGCCGTAAGAATTGTCACTCTTAAGATAAGATTTGACTTTTTGATTTTCAGGACTCCACCTGGATAATGGAATGTATTTTTAAGACCCTCTTAGATAACATGATTTAGCGGAAGTGACACTTTTAGAAGATATAATTTAGATTTAAAACCGTCGTTTAATTAAGAGTTGTCAGGACACACCCTTGATAATGGGATCTAGCTTTCAAATTCTTAGAATATTTGGTAACATGAGTCAGTTTAACACTCACATATGTGCCCAGCTACCAAACTGGGCAGAAAATTTTCTTTGTTTTGTCTATTTTTGTTGAAATCAGGTACCCACTTGGAGGACAAGGAGAAGCAGTTCAAGTTTTAGCAATCAGGTGCCCACATGGAGAGCACGGGAATACAGTTCAAGTTTAGCAATCAGGCGCCCACCTAGAGAGCACGGGGATATAATTCAAGTTCAGCAGTCAGGCGCCCACCTAGAGAGCACGCCTTTTCGGTGTTTGACTATTTGTTGTCTAGTTTTGTGTGTTGCTTCTTTTTCCTTCTTTTTACTAATTCTATTTGTGTCAATTCACTCAGGTACACACGACTTTAAACGCAAATAAACCTCTTGGCAACGTGGTCGTGGGGGGGGGGGATGTTGAGGACCTTGAACAAGAAGATGTATTACCTCATGCTCCTAGGAGAGGTCGAAATGCCAATGCAAATGCTAATGCTAATGACAACATACCAGACCCTCCTCTACCTCCACCAATAGTGGCACCAAGATTTCTACCTAATCAAGGGTACGCAAGTGCAATAGTTCCTCCCCGAATCCTAGCGGGGAACTTCCAGATTACAAATGTGATGCTCACCTTGCTCGAATAATGAGGTTATTTCACGGGGGACGCTGATCAGAATGCTTATAAACACTTGAAAGGCTTCATGGATACTTGTTGGGGTAGCAAGCAAACAAATGTTTCGGAGGATGCATTGAGACTTCGACTTTTCCCGTTCTCTCTTCGAGGAAAGGCGTTAGATTGGTTGGAGAGGCTCCCCAATCATTCCATCACTACATGGGATGAGTTGGCGGACAAATTCATCGCTAAGTTTTTCTCTCCAAGTCACATGGCGGCTCTACGGGACGAGATTCTAGCTTTCAAGCAACAGCCAACTGAATCGTTGCACGAGATATGGGAGAGATTTAGAACGATGGTGAAAGAGTGCCCTAACAATGATATGAATGATGTGATGATCCAACAAACGTTCTATAGGTGCATCAACGTAACCAACCAATGTATTGTGAACCAACTGGCGGGTGGTAATTTTATGAAGCTTCCGTACAACGAAGCTTGTGATGTGTTAGATGAGATGGCCGATACATCGTCGGCATGGCAAAGTCGTGCTAATGTTCCTCAGGGTGATCCTAATGTTATACATTTTCATAAGGAGTTGCATGATCATGGCCAAGCCATTATCGAACTTACAACAACAATGAACCAATTGGCTAAGGCGCAACTTCAACAAGTTCAAGATCCGCGCCAAGTAAATGCCATGGAGGGAGTGAATATGATGAAAAAAAGGCAAAGAGGACAACAACAACCTTAAGAAAATTTTGACAACTATGATGATGGTGGTGGATATTCGAATGAATGTTTTGATGAACAAAGTGAGGAAGTCCAATATGTAAACAACTACCAAGGGAATAGAGGTAATCAAGGGAATCAACAATGGAGACCCCAAGGTAATTGGGGCAATCAACAAGGTGGCAATTGGAATTATAACAACAATCAAGGAGGCAATTGGGGGAACAATAATTCGGGGAATCAAGGTAATTGGAACGGGAACAACAATTGGAACAACAACAATAGTGGTCAAGGTGGGTGGAACAATAATGGTTGTCAAGGTAATATGGGGCAAGGTTTTCAAAGTCCCCCGATGTATCAACAACCGAACAACCCGCCTCCGTTTCAATCACAAGGGTCGAGTTCATCAGGCAATGACATTGGTCGAATAGAGAACATGTTTGAGCAAATGATGAAGAAGAATCATGACTCTGATGCTCAATTGGCCTCCCATAACACTTCCATCCGTAACTTGGAAGTACAACTCGGGCAAATTTTGCAATATCTCAACACTCGCCCAAAGGGTGCTCTTCCAAATGATATGGTAGTAAACCCTACAGGTGGGCACAATAACCATGTGATGGCGGTGACCACACAAAGTGGATGAGGCGGTGATGTGCATGCCTCAAGAGAGAATCAATTCATAGTAGATGAAGATGAGTTGCATGATGATGATATGCCTATGGGGGTTGCTGATGTAGTGGAACCAAGTGCGAGAAATGATGTGCGAATTGACATTCATGAGGTTGAGGAGGAGACACAAGAAAACGTGAAACCGTCTAGGGAACATGTGATAGATATGCCCGAGCCGGAGGTGTCAATAGCCAAGGCACCCCTGCCTAGGCCACCTCCGCCCTACCCTCAACGATTGGCCAAGAAAAAGGGTGATAACCAATTTAAGAAATTCATTGAGATGATGAAGAGTTTGAGTATCAATGTGCCTTTGGTGGAGGCACTCGAGCAAATGCCCGGGTATGCGAAATTCATGAAGGATTTGGTTACAAAGAAGCGATCAATGGAGTGTGAGACAATCAAGATGACCCATCAAGTGAGAGAAATTGTACACTCCATGGCTCCTAAACTTGAGGACCCCGATGCATTTACTATCCCATGAACTATTGGAAGCACCGACTTTGCAAAAGCCCTTTGTGATTTGGGGGCGAGTACCAACTTAATGCCCTATTCGGTTTTCAAAACTTTGGGAATCGGGCAACATCGCCCAACTTTAATGAGGCTCCAAATGGCGGATAGGTCAATGAAATGGCCTTTGGGTATAATCGATGATGTCCTTGTTCGTGTTGATAAATTCATCTTGCCGCCTGAATTCCTGATAATCGATTGTGAGGTGGACTTTGAAGTCCATATTATCCTTGGAAGACCTTTCCTAGAAATATGGAAGGCTTTGGTTGATGTCGAGGTGGGAGAGTTGACCTTCCGAGTTGGTGATGAAAAGGTGGTGTTCCATGTGTGCAAGTCTATGAGGCAACCAAATAGCACCGAGGTGTGCTCATTTGTTGACATTGTCACGGCGGTGATAGTGGATGACATAAGCGCAATGATCAATGTTGAAGATCCACTTGAAGCGGTGATTTTAAACATAGAGGCTAATGAGGATGCTGGGATAATTGAATGTGTAAATGCTTTTCATGGTATGGGCTCGTACTCTTATGAGCCTAGGAAGTTATCATTGGACCCTAAGAATCGTAAAACTCCCACAACAAAGCCATTTATTGAGGAGCCGCCAGTGTTGGAGTTGAAACCACTTCCTCCTCACCTCAAGTATGAATACTTGGGTCCTAATTTCACTTTGCCTGTTATTCTTTCGTCTTGCTTAACTAAAATGAAGTGGCGGTTCTACAAAAGCGCAAATAGGCGATTGGATGGACGTTGGCGTATATATGGGGTATAAGCCCCACTTTTTGCATGCACAAGATCATTTTGGAGGAAGATGCTAGGCCATCTCTTGAACATCAAAGAAGACTAAATGAAGCTATGCAAGAGGTGGTCAAGAAAGAGGTCATCAAGTGGTTGGACGCCGGTGTAGTCTACCCAATCTCGGATAGTTCATGGACCTCTCCGGTCCAATGTGTGCTAAAGAAGGGTGGTATGATGGTTGTCACCAATGCCAACAATGAGTTGATTCCTACCCGTACGGCACAGGTTGGAGAGTGTGCATGGATTATAGAAAGCTCAACAAGGTCACGAGAAAAGATCATTTCCCTTTGCCATTCTTGGACCAAATGCTCGATCGTTTAGCAGGCCGGGCTTATTATTTTTCCTTGATGGCTACTTGGGGTACAATCAAATTCTTATTGCCCCGGAGGATCAGGAGAAGACAACCTTTACATGTCCGTATGGCACATTCGCTTTCTCAAGAATGCCATTTGGACTTTGTAATGCTCCGGCAACCTTCCAAAGATGTATGATGGCAATCTTCACCGAAATGGTGGAGGATATTCTGGAGGTCTTCATGGATGATTTTAGCATGGTGGGGTCTCATTTGAAGAATGCCTAGTGAACTTGGACAAGGTATTGAAAAGATGTGAAGAAACCAATCTTGTACTAAACTGGAAAAAATGTCACTTCATGGTGCAAGAGGGTATTCTGTTGGGTCACAAAATCTCAAAACATGGAATTGAAGTCGATAAGGCGAAAATTGAGGTGATCTCAAGAATTCCTCCCCCTACTTCTGTAAAAGGGGTGAGGAGTTTTTTGGGTCATGCTGGTTTCTACCGGCGATTCATTAAAGACTTTTCAAGAATTGTGAACCTGCTTTGTAATTGTTGGAAAAGGATGTGAAGTTTTTCTTTGATGAGAGGTGTATGGATTCCTTTGAGTTGTTGAAACACAAATTGACCACAAATTCCATCATCACCGCACCCAATTAGGAATTGCCTTTTGAACTTATGTGTGATGTGAGTGATGTAGTGGTTGGTGCGGTGCTTGGCCAAAGAATGAAGAAAATGTTTCATACCGTGTATTATGCGAGAAAGACAATGAATGAGGCCCAAAGAAACTACACGGTGACAGAAAAGGAGCTCTTGGCTATTGTGTTTGCGATGGAGAAATTTCGCCCTTATTTTATGGGGGCGAATGTGATCATACATACGGGCCATGCAGCCCTCAGGTATTTGATGACAAAGAAATATTCGAAGACAAGGTTGATGAGATGGGTACTCCTCCTTTAGGAATTTGATCTAGAGATTGTGCATAGAAAAGTAAGTGAGAATCAAGTCACAAATCATTTTTCCCGGCTAGAGGAAGAAGGGAGACCGAGCAATGGTGTTGAGATAAATGATGCTTTCCCTGATGAGCAACTTCTTTCAATTTCTATGGGTGACATACCTTGGTTTGCGGACATCGCCAATTTCATAGTGACCGGCAATATCCCGTATGAGTTCTTTTCCAATCAAAGGAAGAAACTCAAGCGGGATAGCTTAGATTTCTATTGGGATGAGCCGTATTTGTTTAAAATATGTACGGACGGGGTAATACGAAGATGTGTGCCGGAAACTAAGAAATGAACATATTGGAGGCTTGCCACTCTTCTCCTTATGGTGGTCATCATGGGTGAGTGAGGATGGCGTCAAAGGTTTTAAGTTGCGGCTTCTATTGGCCGACTTTGTTTCAAGATGCGAGCGATTTGGTAAAGAAATGTGATGCATGCCAAAGAGTTGGTGGGATTTCAAAAAGAGATGAGATGCCTCTCCATACAATCCTCGAGGTAGATATTTTTTATGTTTAGGGCATTGATTTCATGGGCCCGTTTTTAAGCTTCTGTGGGAACACGTATATTCTCGTGGTGGTGGACTATGTGTCAAAGTGGGTTGAAGCCGTGGCTCTTCCCAACAATGAAGCCCGGAGTGTCGTGGCATTTTTGAAAAGGAATATCTTCACTAGGTTTTGAACCCCTTGTGCTATCATTAGTGATGGGGAGTCCCATTTTTGCAACCGGGCTTTTGATTCTTTGCTAGCCAAGTAAGGGGTAAATCACAAGGTGACCACTCCTTATCATCCTCAAGCGAGTGGCCAAGTTGAGGTTTCTAAAATAGAGATCAAGAGTATTTTGTCCAAGACTGTTAATGCAAATAGGACCGACTGGTCGAAGAAATTGGATGATGCTCTTTGGGCTTATCGTACAACTTTCAAGACTCTGATTGGTATGTCGCCGTATCGGTTGGTGTTTGGGAAGGCTTGTCATCTTCCGGTGTAATTAGAGCATAAGGCTATGTGGTTCTTGAAAAAGTTGAACTTAGAATGGGATGTCGCTGCGAATCTCCGGGTTGAGCAACTTAATGAGCTAGACAAATTCAGATTTCATGCCTACTCCAGCTTGTCCTTGTACAAGGACAAGATGAAGTACCTTCACAACAAGTATGCCCGAGGGAAGGAATTAAAATTTGGTGACATGGTTCTTCTTTTCAACTCCCGGTTGAGGTTATTTCCGGGCAAGCTAAAATCTAAGTGGAGCGGTCCATTTAAAGTAGTTGGTGTAACTCAATTTGGTGCCATTGATCTCAAAAATAAGAATGGTGAAGTGTTCCGGGTCAATGGGCGTCGTATCAAGAACTAATTGGGAAAGTTTGATGACAGCCATGTGGTTGCACTCATTCATTTGAAGTTACTTTGATGGTAACATGTGTCGTGCTGCGACGTTAAATCAGGCGCTTCTTGGGAGGCAACCCATGTCTTTTTCTTTCTTTTTGTTTTCTATGGTAGATTAGGATTTTTGAACTCATGGTTTGTGAGATGTTGCAGGGATAATGTTGAACCAGTGTAGGACAAAAGTAAAAAAATGCCAGGTCTCTGAAGTTTTCCCACGCGGTCGCGCACCAAAACAGTACGGTCCGCGTAGGCGAATGCAATAGGGAGCTGGGTCTCTGAAGTTAGCCATGTAGTCCGCGTGACATTTTTGTGCGGTCTGCATAGGAAAGGCCCAAATTACATGCTCTCTGAAGTTTCCCACGCGGCCGCGTGACAAAACAGTGCGGTCCGCGTGGGCTGTTCATTCAATTGAGAAGGTTGGAAATCTAGCGCGGTCCGCAACCATTTCTGCGCGGCCGCGCTGGTAGGTAGGTGATGGGTCCCTCGGTGTTTTCTATAAATAGGAACCTTAAGCTTCATTTTAACCTTTTCACCAATTTTCTACCCGAGCTCTAAATTTTCACTGTTCATCAAGATTGCTTCAAGTAGTTAAATTTTCACAATCCCTGGTAACATTCCTCACTAATCTCATTCATAGTTTAATTTTTGATTATTTTACTTGCTTCCCATCAGTATAACTTCTTATTTTGTTCTATTTCTTCTTAGTTTAAACTGTTAGGTTAGATTTTGTGTGTTTATGTTAAACAATGGGCATAAATTCATGATTAGTAAGTGAGTAGGGACAATTAGGACCCATAATCTGAACAAAAATTGGACTTAAATGAAAATTCCCGACTCAGTTAAATATCAACCCTGCACGGCCGCGTGTTCTTTCTATGCGGTCCGCGCCGTATCTTTGTTGTGTGCTAAGTCTAATCTGCGCAGTCCCCGTAGCATTTTTGTGCGATCCGCGCTAGCCCAGTGCGGCCGCGGTCCAAATTAGTGCGAACTGCACTGATAAAGTTCAGAGAGGGGTGTAACTGGAACCTCTCAAGCGCGATCAGCGCTCCAGGTTCACGTGGTCCGCGCTACCTCAGCGCGACCGCGTAACTCTTTTGCGCGGTCAACGCCTCTCTTTCTGATTCACTGTGTCTGCAACTTTAACTCAACTGTATCATCTAGTTCACTGCATATGCTTAAAATAACAATGTTAGACTTGTATTCTTTGCAGATCATGGTTAGCAAACGTAGTGGAAAAGGACAAAAGCAACCCGAGAGAGGTGGTTCCTCCTGAGGGGGCAAAGGAAAGCGGGTGGTTAAACTCACTCCCTAGGTTCGGGAGAGCATAAAAAGGACCCGTAAGCTGATACGAGAAGCTGATAGAGCGGCCTAACACTCTACGGGGAGTGAGTATGCACCATCCCGTGACATTACTTCAGAATCTACCCCCATTCACATGTCTACATCATTCCAGCTGCGTGATACTCCTTCACCTAACCCTGCACCCACCTCCAAGAAACCAGTCAATGTTATTTAGGACTCCTCTGATGAGTCCGTAGCTAGAGATGAAGAACAATACTCTACCACCCCCACAGCTTCATTATCGGGGGAGAGTGGAGGATATGGTGAGGGGGGTGAACCACAAGTCGGGGGAGTGGATCGGACCAGAAAACCGGAAGCCTGGGCTGACAGATTCGTAAGTGAAATAGCCTTCCACAGATTTAGAGA